>OU015498.1:100623342-100890842 GCA_907164885.2 Dolomedes plantarius | reverse complement strand
GTCATAAGATTGTTACTCTGCTTCTAGGTATGTAAATAAACAAATAAGAACGTCTCAGGCGGAAGTAAAAAGGTAAAT
Organism: Dolomedes plantarius; assembly: GCA_907164885.2. Lineage (NCBI taxonomy): Eukaryota > Metazoa > Arthropoda > Arachnida > Araneae > Dolomedidae > Dolomedes > Dolomedes plantarius. Next base: position 100,890,764 of record OU015498.1, on the reverse strand, counting down.
AATAGGGCCTTACAATTAAGTAAGAAATTGATAATTAGACCGGAAATGCCGTTTTAAAGGTGTAACATCTATATATTTAAGTTGCTAAGCCGTCTTTCTGGGCAGTCCGTGAGAGAAAACTACTGCATCAATTTACTTCATTTTGGTCTTAAACGAAATATTGTAATCTGTAGATTTGTCAAATTTGGTTTTAGTAACCGCAATTTCTATTAATTAGCGGTAATTTACAATTAAAAAATTGATTTCTGAGCATGCTCAGTGATATGTTTTAATGATAAACACGTTTATTTCGAGGAGTCGCTCTAGATCTCTCTCTGCAATTTTTATTTTTATGATAATTATGTTTGTGAAATATAAGATTAAACCTGATGGAAATTGTTTATTCTGCGCTGTTTAATTAGCGATAATTTACAATTTAAAAAATTGCTTTCTGCGCATGCTCAGTGACCATTTTTAAATCTGGCTTTAGATACTCACTAAGCACGAGGCCGCTTAAACATATTAATTTGTTTCTGCGCATTATTATGATTTTCAACATTTGGCAATGATGTGTTGAGTATAATTTGTGTATTAGTACATTTATTTACTATCTAGTCGTCATGTTTAGACGGGTACAAACTAGTATTTACTTAATTACGTGCGGGAGCTGCTTTGTATACCCCACACAGCCCTATCTTCGTTTTTCACCGGGTACTGAACCACCGGGGTTCGGACGCGGAGTGCTGTTTTTGCGGGTCCGCAGTAATATAATTTATGTAAATAAATATAGTTAAAGGATGTTTCTAAGACCCTTCTTAAGGGTACTGGGTTTGAGTTATATTATCATTAGTTTTTTGTGAAAAAGGTTCAAATTTCACGTCTGTTTTATCTAGATGTCAAGTTATATCCATACTCAACAGTGATTGAAGACACGTCATTCGATGTTATTTTATTAGTTCTTCCAAAAAGGATTTTTTCAAAATTATTTCAAAAGAGAAATGGATATTTTGACCGTTAACGACGTCTTAAAGTAGTGTAGATGGTTACATTAATCGACCTATTTAAATGTGAGATGCATCCAAATGCTTATCTTTATTTTTAGATTTAAACCATTTAAGAAGTAAGAGTTAAAAATGACAGTCGATTGCTTTTGGTTACCGACTGTCATATTAATCCTTTCTTTCCGTGTTTAAAGTAAGGCTTAATGCTTTCGGATGAGATATGTGTTGAATAATAAAAAGTTATTACTGGTTATCCCGGATTTACGTTCCTCAATCCGAATGAGAAATCATTCGTATCTTCTCGTAACATCACGTCATGGCAATATCAAAATTAGCATGTTCTTATTTAAAAAAGGGATGGAAGTGATTTTAATACGATGAAAAACACCATAATAAATGTAAAATAATCAAAGAAAAGTACTTATTCTCCTCAATTTGAAATACCTATTTGGAAAACTAATGAAACGTAAAATAATTATCTTAGCATTACAAGACAATTTAAAAATATTTTTAAGCTAGTAGACATTAGATGAGAGAAGTATCCATTTCAGGTGCTTCTCTCATCTTATTTTCCTTTATCCGTCATCTGTTGTAACTGAATATTTTAAGCGCAATAAATTACTTAGATAATAAGTCACGAAGCTCCCTTTCCCGCCCACCATTTAAGACTATATTTCAAATTTTTTTTATATAGATCGGTAAAACCAGTTAGTTTGACCTTGTGCTCTTTCTTCGTCAGCCCTGTTTCGTGTCTTTCGGTTACAGTATATCAGAGCGGGACAAACTATATATAGACATTTTTTTGTTTAATTTTTTTTTACCTATTTAATTCGCCCGAGCTTTCTCTCCATTATTCTCCATTGCAATGAATCTCGAATAACGCTTATATTAAATGACGAATTTCACTATTTTTAAACTAACTGGAAGTCTCCATTTTTTTTTCCTAAATTAAAAAGGAGAAAAATAATATCGCTTATATCTAACTCGAAATACCTTGAAAAATGTCGGGAATTTTATGACATTGTTTGTGTGAGATTAAACAATTTCATTCTGTAAAGTTGTGTTTGGTTTCGGACCTCCCCATATAAATATCAGTGCCTTTCCAGTTATTCCTGAAAAAGAAAGTACCGTATTTTTGGGACTATAAGACACCCCTTTATACATAAAAAAAAATCGACATAATATTGGGGTGCGTCTAATGGTCCGAAGGTAATATTAAATTAAGAGGAATATTTTATTATAGTATATATTGTATACAGTCAAACCTGTTTTTGTGCGATAGATAGGGACCGCACAATATATATATATATATATATATATATATATATATATATATATATATATATATATATATATATATATATATATATATATATACAGGTAACCCTCCTATAACACGGTGGTAGATAGGTTCCTAGGAAATGCCGTGTTGTGTGAAACCGTGTTATATGAGACCCAGAGGCAGTTCAAAAATGGGGGGTTACGTTCTGAAAACTCATTAAAAGCAAATATTTTTTTTAATTCCTTATAAACAACTTAATTTTTATTACAAATATAAATCTATATATATCATGTGGGGGTCGTTGTACCAAATTCATTTGTGTATGTACATATGAGTAATCACTCTTAGTTAAATCAAGTACTACCACTAATTACAACGATCACTACCACATATAACACAAAACGAAAAGAAACAAAAAAATATTATTTTCATTTAATTCGACCTTAATTTAATAAATTTCTTCCTCAACACTGCGCAGTACGATCAAACGAGAATGTTTTTTCGATTGAACGATATCACCTTCAGTTTCGGAACCTTTTTCTTCATTTAGATTTTTTTAACCGTCTATCCTCTTTAAAAAATTTGTAATTTGGTTTATTTGCTGGTTCTTACAAGGTCATTATAGATTCACGGTATGGAGATCGACAATTTTGCAGCTCCCTTTTGAATTTTCGGCTTCTTTCAGCGGAAGGGTCTGATTTCAGGAAAAATGATTCAAGATTTTCAGCTAAGCTTAGGCCTTCTTGTAATTTTATAGAGTTATAAATGAATAAATTATAATTTGTTTATACATTTTCATGTAAAGCCACTATAGTTCATTATTCCTTCCCGTCAATATTTTAAGGTAATTTAGTTTTTAAATGTGTGAAACAAAAATCATGTTATCTAGTGCTATAGAAGTACAGTGTTGTACAAAGGTTTTCGCAATTTTTTTATAGTGTTAGAGCGCAACCGTGTTACAGGTTACAGTGTTATACGAGGGTTCCCGCAATTTATCTTATCGTGTTAGAGCGAAACTGTATTGTAAGATGCCGTGCTGTAGGAGGGCTACCTGTATATATATATATATATATATATATATATATATATATATATATATATATATATATATACTTACTAGCTGAAAACCCGCGCTTCGCTAAGGAGTACATTGAAATTAAATACAATGGTCAATGTATGCAATTAATTAAAAAAAATAAATATATATATATTTATAATAAATATGACGATCAATGTATACAATTGATGTAAAAAAAACATATTTATAAAAAAATCGTAAGGCATATTTTTATAGACAAAATAAAGTCCAATCGTCTGCCGCATTAGCAAGAAAAAAATATTTTTTGTCTATTTTTTTTTTTTTTGCACGTGACGATAAATTTATTTAAAGTACCAGAAAAAGAAATCACGTGATCAGCATTTAATAAATTAAATTCTAAAAATTAATCTTTAAAAATTCACCAAAATTCAGGAAATGGAGGTAAAAATTCGAAAAAAATTTCATTTTGAAGGAATTTTTATGATCTTTCTCGTGATATAAGTTTTATAACCCTCAATGTATTATTTTAAATGCAAAAGTAAAAAAAGTTTAAAAAACAGCTTAAAAATTTAACTTAAAAAAATCTAAGAAGAATTTTTGAAAAATCTTTCTTAGTGCACAAATACACTGTTAGAAGAATCGCCATGCAAAATTTCAGCCCTTTAGGTCCAGCGGTTTGGTCTGTGCGTTGTATGTCAGTCAGTCAGTCAGTCATAGAATGAATGAGTCAGTTACGGAACTGTTTTATATATATAGATATATATATATATATATATATATATATATATATATATATATACATATGTATATATATATGTATATATATATATATATATATATATATATATATATACATATATATATATATATTTATATATATATATATATATATATATATATATATATATATATATATAATATTAAAAACTAGTAATTTCTTAATTCAACAATCTTAACATTTAAAAACTATTAATTCCTCACTTTACTATTCCAAATTACAAACCCTTTTTTAATTCCTTGAAATAGGTAATTTCCCTTGGGCATTCGTGTTAAAATCCAAGAGATATTCTAAATTTTAGCATTGTCATCCCAGTAAAACTTATATAGAAATCCCATAGTAATAGCCTTTGTAACCCCAGGCAATATTATTAAAGATGGCTGACTTTTTACCGAAATTAAGCTCGACGCGGCGTGGCTACCGAATTAGATCAGATCAGAGCATCAACAAATAACTTTTATCCAATCAAAATGTAAGTCACACCTCTGTGTCACGTGATGGAATGACTTTATAAAACTATCTGGTGTCTAAAATTAGACACACTCTGTAAGAATCGGTCTGTCATATAATCCCGGGCGGACGACTTGGAAAACTTAATAAAATGCCTTAGATTCAATTACGTATCTGTGGTTTCTGTGTCTGCGTTGGGAGTAATTGCGGGAAAATGCTCGGTTTGTCATCATGTGTATCGGCGACGTAATCCACTCTGGCCTGTTATTTGTTCCTCCATGTCGCCGATGTTACAAGAAAGTCGGCTGGAATACCTCCCCTCGGATACAGACAGTGAGTTGAGCCGCCATCAATCCTTTTCAACGGAGAAAAAACTCCCCTATCTTACCATGTGACATTGATAACTTTACTGGAATACAATATTGGGCTGAGTGTGTCGCGTACAAATCCCGTGGATTCCCACGAAGTGAACTTTGATTGAATCTGAAATTTAAATTTTTGTGTCAAAAAGGAGTTTAATTTCCGGATTACATTAAGTCAAGATGATGTCGCTTACTTCGGAGTGACCACCAGTGTTAGTTTTGAATATTTTTCAGTCGTCGAATCATGTGTGAACTTCCGAAGTTTCGTGGCAGAGATTTCGTGAAAAAATATTTTCAGATTATGTGAAACGTCGATTTTCACTAATCGTTGACCTGGGGATAAAAATATCCCGAGAAATTCTGCGAAAACATGCTGTGTGCAGTGGAATAGTCTGTTGAATACAACGTGCGAAGTTTTGAATTTAATTGACTGGAAATTCACTTTTATGAGAGACTGTCATCTAGTGTCATCTCCAATTGGGATACTGAGTTCTAGGACTATTTCGAAATAAAAACTGTCACCTTGGGACTAGCTAAGCTAAGAACTTCACCAAGATAAATTCAGAACCGAGCTGCAGATGTTAAATATATGAAAAATGTGTATAATTAATTTGGAAATACTAATGGTGAAAATTAATAAGGATAATGGTAAAGAGTGTGAATAACCACTTCAATTGGTAAGCTAAAATTTACGAATTATTGTTAAGGGTGAAAATTTTAATATTAATAGATATTGATAAAAATTTATTATAAATGTGTTTCGGTGAAAGTATTTTCAAATTATTGATTTAATTAAGTACTGATGATAAAAAATAAATCGATAAAAAGTAAAACGAAAGTAGGAATCATTGGTTTAAAACGTGTATTTTGTTTTTGATTTTAAAATGTTTCATGTTGATTTGCATTTTGATAGAATTTTAAGAGTATATTTTTTCCTATTATAAGATATTTGAATTTAAAGAAATTTTTGAGACTTATATGTGATAAATTTATTATAAGTGTGTGTTTTAGTGTAATTTTATAATATTTCTATGTTCTTTTTCTGATAATGAATATTTTAGTGTTTTAAGATAATTAATGATCCTTGGTTACGTTAAACTGAAATATTAAATGAGTAAAGTAATGTTACGAGTATCTAATTTAGCACGCAGTTCTGAATCGTCGCGGAGAAAAAGAAAAAATAATAACGTAAATCATTTCCGTTTTCGAGCGCGTTGTACTACATTTCGAAGGTCGCCTCCGCAATAAATTTGAATGCTCAGCATTAGTTTTGTAAACACGATCATGAAAAGAGCCAAACTTGTTTTGATTCATTTAACTTAGAATTTTTGCGACTCTACATTTAAACATGATGCCTGTGGTTTTGGTTTTGGAAAATATCTGCAGGGATAACATAGTAATTTTCAGACATCAAGAAAATTTTATAATTTAAGTACTTTGACATATTACATTTGATGTTGAGACCTCGTAAATTGTTCTACGAATTTAAGTAAAGGAGATTTCTGGAGGTTAGTCGACAGTTAAAATTCGTGTTACGATTTTCATAAACGGAACGTCTTTATAACATGACTTAGGGTGCCAAAAAACCACAATTGGAGAATTAAAAAACCATTGTATGTTATATTTGGTTCATCCGCCCCAGAAAATTCTCGAAATAGAAATAATGAAGAATAATAAATAAATAGGAAAGATAATATTATAATGAGAAATATGTTTTAAGATATTAAATACAAATGATGAATATTTGGGAACTTTACAGCGAGGATTCATACCAAAATGTGATATAAGAAAAGAAAAATTAATTTTGGTTTATCGATTTCATGACTAACTTAATAAAACTGAGATGGATATTGGTAAAAGAATTTTGATTATTTGTGTCAATTGATAGAATAATAGTTTGAAATTTGAACATTGAAATTAAGTTACTAAAAGTAATGGATAAATTTGACATTTAATTATAATAGATTGGTGGTGATAATTTCTATTTTATACTTTTAAAAACCAAGGTATTTTATTAGTGTGTGTTTAATACTTTCATATGTTGTGTATTTTGAATTCTATTGAATATAAAATTGATAGACCAAACTTTCACACTAAACGAGATTCTGAAATTGTCCATGCTTGCAGATTGAGATATTATAATGCACCAGAGAGCTTAAAACTACACCACGAATAATGACAAACATTAGATCCATTTTTCTTTCTTTTCTATGTGATGCTTAACATCATTATATATTTTTTAATTGATATAATTAATTATGTGTTGTCCTACTAAAGATATAAAAAAAAAAAAAAAAAAAACTGTCTAACTTAAACTTTCTTCTTAAGAATACTATTATGTGTGAATTTTTTTTTGGATCTCAATTTAAACACCGACTATGACAACTCTACTTCTTTAACCTTTCAGTAAATTTTCTACTTCTTGAAAAACACTTTCCTATCACCCAACTCTACAAGCGCGTTGGATGTCGTCCCAACTGTTTAAGATCTTATTAATTTTTTTTTACTATTTGTTTTTAATTCAACAACTCAGTCACTTAAAGTGCTGAAGATCATATGCTTGAGTAATGACTAAAACAGGGCTGGGATGGCCATTCCTTTTGTCCTCCCATTTCTATATATTATACTCCCACAGGTATGACAACTGCACCTTTTCCTTTTTCTCCATCTGTGTACTATGCAAGATGCTGTTTTCCAACGCAGTCATATTCTGTCGGAGATTAACGGTTAGTCCACTGTACGGCTAAAAGACTCTTCCTCCTTATTAGTCAGAGAACAATATGGAGAAAGAAAACCCACTTGTTACACAAACATAAACACAACCCTCACTGCTTAGAGGTAGAATTAAAGAATTTGAGACTAAGAGTTGGGGAACACACATACAACAAGGTACCTTCAAAACAAGGAAATGGATCCACATAAACTTATAATAAGTGTACACAAATGAATAGTAAATAAATAATTTGAAAATAAAGTGAAAAGTATTGAGAATAAATAAATAAAGTTATAAATAAATAAATAAAGTTAGAATAAATATGAATAAGAATAAGTAAAGAATATTGAATAGAATTTTGGAATGAATAAATGTTGTCGAAATAAAATGAATATAAGAAATGATGAAATGAGAATAATAAGGAATAAAAGTGGTATTGAAAAGAGATTTTTTTTTTTTGATAATAAGTAATATTGAAATAAAGCAGATAAGAGATATTAAGAAAAAATAATGAGATAAATAAAGATACGAAAACTAGATAATGAGTGATATGTTTTGTAATTTTTATGTACAATTGATATATTTGAAATGTGATTTTATTAAATCTTGTGATTTTTATTGAAAGTGTGATTTTTATTATAAACTGTGATTTTTATTATGTAACTAAAGGACTAATTTTCTTTATATGTAAACAAGTCGAGATAATGTGATATTTATGCATTCTACGTTTGTGAAGCAGAAATGACACAGCACTAAAAAGACTGTGATTTTTTTTTTAATTGGTGTATTTTCCTCAACATACTAATGACTGTGAAAGGACTAAAAATGTTGCACAGATAAATCATTACAAGATAAGTTAATAAAATTTTTTTTGGACTCACTCCATAGTAGTGAACGTTGAGGAAGAATTTTTGAATTTTTCATCCTGTTATCAAAGTCAACTTCATTTACTTAATTTTTGTTTGTTTTTGATATTTTTATTACTATGTTTTGTTATTTTGTATTATTCAAATCGAGATGATAGTAGATATTGTATTAAATGTATGTTTATAGTGAAAATTTTTGGTAGTTTACAAATTTTTGGTTATGTTAATTGATTTTTTTTGAGATTTTGTTGTGTGGGGAGACGTCCCTATTCAACAGGTTTCAAATACATACTTATGTAGAATCTTCAATTTAATATTATGTGTCCTTCTTTGTAGTGATTTTATATATATTTTTCAGTAAAGTTGATAATGTTGCTATGTCAGCTCATCACGTGATCTTTAAAATTTTTTTTTTTGCAATTTAACTTTAATTGAACTTGAAATGTTAACTTATTCCAAATTTTTTAATGCCCATTCTTCTCACTCATCTGAGTGAGTCTGGCCTCCAATGCAGGCATTGTAGGTCAGCCTCTTCTCGGACGGGGGGGATATTCTATAATATTAAAAACTAGTAATTTCTTAATTCAACAATCTTAACATTTAAAAACTATTAATTCCTCACTTTACTATTCCAAATTACAAACCCTTTTTTAATTCCTTGAAATAGGTAATTTCCCTTGGGCATTCGTGTTAAAATCCAAGAGATATTCTAAATTTTAGCATTGTCATCCCAGTAAAACTTATATAGAAATCCCATAGTAATAGCCTTTGTAACCCCAGGCAATATTATTAAAGATGGCTGACTTTTTACCGAAATTAAGCTCGACGCGGCGTGGCTACCGAATTAGATCAGATCAGAGCATCAACAAATAACTTTTATCCAATCAAAATGTAAGTCACACCTCTGTGTCACGTGATGGAATGACTTTATAAAACTATCTGGTGTCTAAAATTAGACACACTCTGTAAGAATCGGTCTGTCATATAATCCCGGGCGGACGACTTGGAAAACTTAATAAAGATGTAATTAAATTAACGTTGTGGTGTTTTATGTGTCCGAGGGTGAGATGAAAAACGGGAAAGGAAATTAAACATGTGATGCACGGCCGGGCGACAAGTCATCCATCTTTACCTAAAAAGAAATACCACTCGGGCCTTCCTTCGTCGGCCCGCGCCCGTGCTATTACATATATATATATTCAGAAACTTCATAAATGGGTATAACAAATAATTTTTCACAACATATTAAAGAAAAAAAATTTTAATTCGGGGGAGAGGGACCGCATAAAAAAAGTCTCACTTAGAAAATATGTAACAGCTTTACGAAATAGCGAGCAAGTGCTTTCCAAACAAAATAAATAATTAAATTACACGTCGAAACATTTTTAAATATTTTAATTTCTCATTTTAAAGATGGAGAAATTTTCAAAATGTACACAATTCGATACTACTCGTCGTAGTTCAAAACGCGCACATTCTCGTGATGAACTGGCTCGTAATCGCTTTCGTCACTTGAAGATATTAGCCCGACTGCACACGGAGCAACTCAAAAGAAACTGATAACTGACTCAAATCACAAACCAGCCCGTGATGAGTCGCAACCTATGTAATTGAATGGAGCCACGCACACGGCGCAACTGGTTACAAACCCGTCGGACGGGTTGCGTGTGCGTGGCTCCATTCAATTACATAGGTTGCGACTCATCACGGACTGGTTTGTGATTTGAGTCAGTTATCAGTTCCTTTTGAGTTGCTCCGTGTGCAGACGGGCTAAGGCAACGAGTGCGCATCGTTTGACATCGCAGATTTTCAATCACGGGGTTAAGCTAAGAGGAATTTTCCTTTCGGTGCTTTTCTAATCACGCAATTAGCAAATGCATTATTAATATTATTATTTAATTCGCAGCCCCCGTTTCACGACGCAAGCTTCAACCACGTGGACCTGGATTCGAATTCCGAACGAGACATGAATATTACTGTGCTTACCCCTCGTTTGAAGTGTCGTTTGTTCACTCGCTTGAAGCTCCCGTTATGAATTTGCCATCAAGTCGAATGTTCTGAGTATTGGTGCCCGAGGCTTTGGAAGTATAAAATGAATTCTATTTTAAGTATTTGAAAATACATCTCTAAATTCGACTGTTTTTCAAACTTTTTTTTTATTGTAATATAATTTTTAAAAAAAATTCGTAGCGACAGGCATTAATGGTTTAATGCTCGGTAAAAACATTTAAATTTTAAAACTGCGCACTCTGTTTCGAAGTCGTTAGGTGTGATTTGAGATTTCAAATGATGTGCCTCCTTATCTTTCAGCGTTTCCTACTATTTTCAGTATCTCACAAGAGTGATCGGATACTTATGCATTTATAAAGGTGTCCCCATTAAATGGTATAACTAAAAACATTTAAAATATGCGTTCGCATGGCACATTTAGCTTTTCTATCTAATCTGGACTTTTAAGTACAAAATGTTCCGTGGAGTTTATATCTAGATATTGAGGGTTTAGTACAGGGGTTCCCAACCTTTTTCCTACATCGACCCCTTTTAAAAGAATGATTTTCTTCATCGACCCCCTCACATTTTTCTCTGTAATATACCGCATACAACATAATTATAATACTAATAATTGCACATGAAACACTTAAAGATAACAATTTGACTAAGAATATGAACAAAAATTTAGAAAAAGTGGTTCATTAGGTTTATGTTTTATTATTTTTGAACTATTTTAATTTTTAATTTCACAAATATATACAAGATTTCAGAAACACATATTGTAATTGCACAAGTTCGATTTCAATTAATGTGGTGGTTGTGCTTGATGCAATGATACATTTTTTTAATGTTTGGCCTGAAATTGCCTATGATAGTATAGTCACAATAACTAACACAACGAATATAAATATTTATTTTAGTAAACAATTTTACTGAGTTATATGTAATTATAATATAATTTCATTCGACACATATACAAAGCGTCACGACATTCCACTTTATATGGGAGGATCACTCCGTCCTACGCAAATCTGTATTTATAAAACGGATATTATTATCTAATAATTACATTCCTAAAAAATTAAATTAAATTTTAAAACAGAAAAATTTATCATCGACCCCCAATAGAGCCCTGGAATACTATAGACCCTTTTTAAACTTCCATCGACCCCCAAAGGGTTCACCCGGTCCCCGTTGGGAATCCCTGGTCTAGTACATTAATTATATATTATTATAGTTTTTTAAAATAATATTTGTGCCAAAGGCACATATTCCGTGCCATATGATTTGGACTAGGTATTTTCAACTCGTGTCCGGCGGACCATGAGTGTCTCGTTGACAACAGGACTCCTGGTAACGAAAATGGTTAAAAGATATCCCGACTAGAACTGATTTTTAATAATGTTATTGATATTTATAACATTAAATATTATTTAATTATATTTAATGGATAATTTTATAATTATTTATATTGTTATTTAGCATTATTGTTCTTAAACTACTAGAAAATTATTGACCTTTAATAATAATAAAAAATAAAAAATATGCAATATATATTGAATTTAAAAGAAATCCACTTCCCTGACAGAAAACATGGTAAGTACACTTTTCTAATCACCTGGACAGCATCTGCTTAAGTAGTTTTAATCGACATGTAAAGAATATCATGCTTCTGATTAAGACAGCTGTGACATGCATCCCTCCTGTGATGTGGAGGTCTTTTTGACAATCAATTTTAATTGCAATATAGTTTTTGTTTCTAACGCGGCAGGCAGTTTTGTCTATTACGACATTCCTCCATTCCCACCAAAGATATGTTGGGTTTTTTTATTATGGGAGCACCCTATAGGTAAGCCTATGTAACTGCCTAATTTCAGCCTCGTCCTCGGACAAACGGGAATCGAACCTACAACCTGTTGGTAGAAGCATTCAGAGAACTCCCGTGGGCCAAACCACTTTTCGCCAACTGGCCGGCCACTCGAAATACAGTTGAATACATATAACATGGACTGTCTCTGTGTCACGAGGTTCAAAGTATATTAATTTCTATCCAGAGCCGGTCCTATAGGCGAGGTAGCGAGGCGACCGCCTCAGACGCTAAACTAAAATAGGCGCCAAAATGAGACAGTAAAAATGCGGATTTTTTTCAGTATCTAAAGCGAAAAATTATAGAGTTGCAATCCAACAATATGTTGTAATAAAGGCTCTAAAAAATGATTTAGTAATTGTTTTTATTATATAACAAATTGTACTAAAATTTACTCCTGAATACAATTTGTTATCAGGAGTACAAATCTCCTGACTTTTCTGCTTTGTTTTAAGTTCTGGAATTTTTTTAATTTACATATATTGCACAAAAAGTGACACAAGTCAAAAAATGGCAATTTTGAGGTTATGTCATTGGAAAATATGTATAAAGTTCCCATCGTGCACGAAAGACGACACATCTCTATCTCGCAATTTGTCCACCCGAAGGCAGCTGTATCAGTTTTATTGTAATGCTAGTTCAAGCAGTATAGTATTCTTTAAGTTGATTTCTCTCAAATGCTGCATTTTTGAGTTGTGTCACTTTTCTTGCCGGGTTGCGATATATATATATATATATGTGTGTGTGTGTATATATATATATATATATATATATATATATATATATATATATATCTGTGGCTTGGTACAAGAAGTGCCTAAATCAGTTTTCTCCAAGATGACTTTGTTTGCTTAAGTCTCTTTAAAAAATATTATTTTCAATGTAAGGAGTACCCAAGTCTGTACAATGGTTTAGAAAACACTTTTAAAGCACCGAACGGACTTGGGTACTTCTTACATTGAAAATAATAATTTTTTAAAGAGACATAGGCAAATAAATTCATCTTGGAGAAAACTGACTTATGCACTTCTTGTACCAAGCCACACACACACACACACATATATATATTAAATAATTAAAACTTTTATTTTTTATTTGAAACATATTTTTTCCAAAATGACTGTTATTCTGTTAAGTACACTATTTCTAATAGTGATACGTTCATTAGTATCTCCAAAAATGAAAAAATTTTCAAAACTTTCCGTAGGCGACACAATGAATCAGCCGGACCCTGTTTCTATATTTCACTAATCCATATGACTAACTTGTTACCACCGTAAGTTTACGAATAAATTGACACGATCCTCTCTCCTGAAGTTTTATATATTCCTGCTTTAGGTCATTTCTTGGTGGAATTGAAAATGGTGTTACAGGTTAATTTTTCAACAAAAGATTTTAAATTGCGTATTAAAGTTTGAAGATATTTGTTGTGATTCGTTACATCATCGATGAATTCAAGATTACTGGTTCTAAAAGGGGACATCTCTCATAATGACTCCTCATCCATCATGTTTTACGATGAAATCAGATTCTGTTTTCGAAATCCTTCTTTGAGTCGTCTTTATATTTTTATTTGCCTTTCGAACCGGATATGTTAAATTTGCTAAGTCAACTTACTCCAACAATGAGAATTCTTCTTTTCTTTTTTTAAATAAAAACTTAGGATGTGTATTTACTACAAACGAATCAATATGTATTATCGACAATACACGACGACTTTTGCGAAATTATTTACCTCTTTCAACCGGTGACATAAATTTTTAATACAAAATACGATTTTACAGAAATATAATAAATACAAAGAGAGGGCTAAGTACGCGCATAATTCAAAGAAATTATTTTCCTATAGTTCTTCTCTCAACTGTCGAAATGAATTTTTAAAACAATATTTTCTTTTAGGAAAATAATCTGTGCAGAGAGAAGACTAAGTACGAGATTAATTCAAGGAAAAAAATTCTTTCAAGTGTCTGTTAAATTCGATTTTTATGTTTGACACTATATTTAAAAATTACAAATGTTCAATTGCTTTTGTGAGGTACTGTATTAAAGATGGAAATTACAACCATGAATATATTTCTTTTCCAGGATTCTTCATTTTTTTTCTTCATTTAGTTTCATAAATATTGTAAAATATGTATCGAAAGTAGGAAGCTAAGAAATTGCGTTAAAAAATCTTTTGAAGCGTAAATTATCTAATTTTAGATATGCCTCAGAACTCTTAAAAAACGTTTGAATGTAATGATTCACATCCAGAGTGAATCACTTTGTTTTCCCGAGTTATCCCTTTCAGAGTTTGTTCACTCGCAGACAATCACTTGATGACAACAACCGGAATGAATTTGAGAAAAAATGAAGAGCGAATTTTTTTCTCCCTCTCTCTTCCCCAATGACACTGAACGAACTCGCCGAAGACCGGAAAAACAAAACTCCGCTTGGTGGCGCTTCTGTCATTTGTCTCTAACTTTGCAGACGATGTTGGAACTGAAACTTTGAGCAGACCGGCTGCGGACGCCAGGGCGCTCGGATGCGTTATTGTGTTGGGGGCAAGTTACTGTTCTTGCGAAGGAATATATGATTACCGGAATTATTTTTTAATAATTCGTCTTCCGACTCTTTCGTTCAGCTCGTGGTTTTATGGAAAGTGAATTATGTGATAGTTGGTCTGGCCTGGATTTTTTTTCTCTTGGGTATTTATTCTGCATTTACTAGCTCAGGATAAAACACATTGCTTCTCTCAACCAACCTGTTATGGCAACTGGTGCAAGACATCGTCTGTTTTAATGGCTAGAAACTGAGGATAAAATTACAAAGCGTTACATCATGCAATTTAATTATTCTTTCGATTAAAGAGATGAGTTTGTGATGCTTTGGAATTGTGAAAGTGGAACAAACAGTGCATTTTTTCTGTTCAGCGATCTATGGAAACTGTTTTAAATTCTGGTAAGTCGAGATTCTTGATTTGTTTTTTTCTTTCTCAAGTTTTCATTCTTTGTTATTCAAAAGATTTTTAAGCACAAAAAGTACCAAAGAAGGAGCCATCTTTAGTTTTTAACAGCCAGAGGAACTAGTTTATAAATATTTAACAATGACAAGTTTCCTTATATGTTTAACGCATAAGGTAACATATTCGTGTGTGGGCTCGCCAGTAGTTCATTTGCATACCACGCTTTTATGTGAATGGGAGGCAGTTAAGTCATTATTTAATCAACCTACTGTTTAACTAACAGTGCAATGCGTGCCTATGTATGGTTTATGCATATTTTCTGGGTTTTTTTTTTTTGTTGTTGTCTTCGTTCGTTGTCGTTCTGTGTGGTCACGTATTTTTTTCATATAAAAACAATTTATTACAAGATTCTTGAAACTTGAACGGGAAAAATAAATAATATATGCTGCAATTTATTAACAGACTTTTTTAATCGTAGAAAAACTGACGTACAGAATAGTTACGATAAAATAATATTTAAAGTATCTTTGGTCGTGAATATTTTTTAAAAGCTAAACGTGTATACATATTTAAAAAAAAACTGTTTTATTACTGTGGGTGTTAATATGCATATTTTTGCAGATTCTATTATCATTTGTAGGTACAAGACTTTTATTTGTTTTAATTTTAGCCCGAGAACGCATGATTACTATACTCTAGGATTCAGTGGACTGTGTACCGTAATTTTCTGTAACACATGAAGCAGTTTGACAGTATGGCTTTTTTGTGTTACCTATTAGTAATATTTTATAATTTTAGTGTTTTGTAACAGTAAATGGCGATTTTTCGATCATAACTGTTATACGATATCCTACAATTTTCGGACATGAATAATCCTAATTTCAGTGGTAGGTAAAATAACTTAAATTTTCTCCCGTTGTTTCATTTTATAAATATGTTCTCCCATCCGAATATATGAACTTTGCAGAATATCAATGCATCCGGATACTCATAATGTTCAACGTGGGTGAAATGTCAGCGATTTTTCTTTCACATTTGAAAAAGTTTGATAAGGATAGTATGCATGCAGAATTTTTTTAGTGTTATCTAACTCTGTTGGATTTTTATTTAAAGGTGAAGCTGATGCTGAATCATCTTTTGACAACAAAACGCGTCGAGGTTGGTGATACATTATCCATAACCCATGCGAAGAAAGCGCAGTATATAATTAGGATTATTCAGCTTATAATGATAATTTGCGAAAGTTTCAGCTATTTGTACATAATAATACATAAGAAAAATGAGTGAATTTGCTTTTAATCTTGTAAAAGCACTGTTAAAATCTCTCTACCTTACTTATTATGACAAAGACAGATTGTTATTTGATTTCTCCAACATCTTTCCTATTGAGTTACCATACCGTTCTAGGTATGGTAACTCTTCCGTTTATTTCACCCGATTTTCATTTCCATTAGTTATTCTTCGTTTGAGGTAAAATGTTGAAATTCAAGTTTCCAGTTGTAATACTACAATCTGTATTTTGAGTAAAAATTTTACATTGATCTCTTTGCGTAACAATCACATGGCTTAGTTGTGACGAATAACAACGATTCATTTTGAAATATACAAAATGAAATGATTTCGCTATATCTGTGAGCTAACCGCTCTTTCATCTGTTATTTGTTATAATCAGTTTTTTTTTTGCTTTCTTTATTACTGGCATAAATTTGCCTTTGATTAAAACAAATCGTGACTTTTTCTTAATGCAGTTGGAATGAATTTCTTAGTTTCTACCTTTTGAAATTCAATGAAAGGTGATCACATTAACGTCCTTTAAACTGTCCTGAAAGGGCCAATTCCGTTGCTGCCAATTCAGAAATTTTTGGTGTTTTGGAAAAGTCCCTTTTGTTTCTAAGAAAATAAACTATATTTTTATTCTTTGAATTATTATTGATTATTTTTAACGTTTAATAATTAACACCTTTTAAACACATTTATTATACGCACGTATTTCAATAATGTTTTAAGTAAAGGGCGCACAACATATCAATTGTTTAGCTTGTTGGCTGCTTATTTGAAAAGGTGCAAAAATATGTCAGGCGACAACGAACAATAATACTGAAGTTATTCACAACTGACCACTTTTAAGGTAGTTTTCTGTATAGATACTCAAAAATTATATTGTTTTACTCTTCTGGACAGAACACAACGTAGATTCCTGCTTCTTTTAGTCCGTGTTAAGCAAAATATGATGGTAAAACAGCCGTTCTTCCTACATATAAATTTTTCCGTGTTTTTATATTTTGATATATGCGTTAATAATGAATATTTTCTTTCTTAATTCTATTTAAATAACATGAAGCTTCTGTGAGATGAGTAATTTAATTCATAAAATCTGACGTAGTTTTAAATAACCATTATATTAAATTACTACTTTTCACGTAATATCCTCTCTAAACATACGAATTGGCTTCTTAAAAGTGTTTAGTTTCGTTTGTTAGTAAACATTAAATAGGCATAAATCTAATCGCTAATCTTTAGGCTAATAACTTTGGGAGGTTCAGTAGTGAGGATTGTGACATGGCCTGGTGGTGTTATGGTACTGATAATAATCTATTCTAAGTGAAGAAATTATCTATCGTATGAGAAGAAAGTAACGAGTTCTTTTTCTCTACTTCCCAAGTCGTTTTCCTAGTGCGTGTGTATATTACGAGAAAGTGTGGTAGAAAATTAAAAGCTATAATTTTGTGTTCATGTAACTGCTAAATATATATAAAATAAATAAAATTCGTTATGGGGATTTTAAAAATGTATTTAATTAAAATTGGATTAGCTAGTGATCATGCCTTGGGTAATTAATGAAATTTAAAAAATCGCCGTTTAACGCTATTGTTTTGGAACGTCAGACATTGCATTAATTATGAATGAAATTAGAATTTCATCGAAACAGATTTGTCGCTTATTAATATAATGGCGACTGTGTTTTATTTATCTATTTAAGAAATAAAATTAATTAGTTTATTTTCTTAAATTATAATATTAATCAAAGAATTATATTAAAAAATTATTATATATAAATTTATAAGAGCATTTCTAAGGTCGTAAAAAATTAATTTACTTATGGTTTACATTTAATAATATTTGAATTATAATATGTAAAAATACATGTTATGGGTATTTTTCTGAGACTTTTTATTGAAATTATTACTGTGTGCCTTGTAACTGTTATCCTTTTCAATTTTTTCGTCAGTGAGCTTTGACCATTGTGTAAGCGGGATACGTTAAATCCGGATGCATTCCCTCTTTGTTCGGAGAGTTGCTCTTGTTCCGATTCGTTGTTGCGTTCCGATTCATACCGTTTTTTTATCGATGGGTATCGAAATCACGTACGAATCGGACATAATAAGCATAATATGTGTGATTTATTTTAGAGGAAAATTGCTGCGAACTTCTTCCTTCCGCTATGAGGTTATTGGGTTCTTCCATTATTTATGGCTGTACGTTCTCTTTAGAGATTACTAAGCGTGAATTTAATCGTAATCGAGAATTGAGGTCGCGCTTTTGAAGAGCAGTTGTTCTGTAACTGTGATTCTTTGCGATTGTTTGATGAAAATGAATTAGCACAATTAAAAAAGAGGCTCTCGGGATATTGATTTTTTGTTCTTTTTGTGTGTAAGGATCTTCAAGCTTAGTAATTTCGTAAGTGTTATGTAATTGGCCAGTGATGCTTCGTTTGTTTGTTATGTATGGACTGCGGAATACGTATAAAAACACTGAATGGAATTTTTATTTCAACAGTGGAACCAAATCTGCCCAGAAAGGTAGCAATAATTGTTTGTTAATAAATTCATAGGTTTCAGTTCTATAATATAGGAACAATTAGAGCTCTTGACATAAATGTTGTATTTGCGATTTTATTCTCTATCAATACTTTTGGAATAATATAAAAAAAACTGTAATACTCTATCTTACTAATACACAGACCCTTTGTATGCCAATCATATACTTATGAATTTTAAAAAATAGAAAAGACGATTGTATGTTTAGAAAATAATTCCATGTCGTGTTTTTTTATTAAATTTGTATTTTTGTTAAATGCATAACATGTATTTATTGTGTACAGGTAATTCAAAACTCATAGATTTCCGATTCGACTTTTGACTTATCGAATGCAATTTTACCGCACGAAGAACAATATACGAAACTAACTCCTATTTTGTATAGTGGATTTAAGACCTTATCACCTTATCGCAGCGGTTTCCAACCTTATGCTACAACGCCTCAACCCCAAAAAAAATTTTTCCACGCTCCCTTAGAAAAAAAAAAAAAAGAGAGAGAGAGAGAGAGAGAATCCGCGCCTCCTTATCTTTTAATAGATATAATAATATAGACATGCTTTAAATAACTTTATTACAAAAAATTGAAACCTACAACTAACAGAATAATAAGATTTTGCTATAACAATACGAACATGCATATTTATTTTTATATTAAATTACTAATTAAACTACATCTAACGCATCAAAATTTAATGCGAGGGTGGTGGTTGTTTATTGGCACAAAGTTTATGAAATCTTAGGGGCAATGTGGAGAGTGCCGCTCGTAACTCTTTTTCGACTGTTAACCTGGTTCGATATTTGGTTTTCATTGCAGCCAGTGCCGAAAAGCCCGTTTCGTATAAATAAGACGTTACAAACGGTAGAAGCACTTGCATTGCTTTGCAATACAAAGATTCATACTCTCCACTGAGATTCATCCAAACTTGAATTATGATTTCATTTTGAAACTTTTGTTTTAGTGAGCTATCGCGTGACAATTCTGTCCATTTTTCTTTTTGGATGGTTGTCAACTCAAATTCGTCTATTTATAGAAAATATGGTTTATTCGTTTATATAATGAATTAATCGTTTATATAATGAATTATTCGTTTATATTATGTATGAAAGTTTATATTCGTTTTTATAGATATTATGGTATGAACATTGATTTTTTATTAAAAAGTATTGGTGCCTCCCCTTGCAATAGTCCGCGCCTCCCAGGTTGGATACCGCATTTTCCAAATTCTAAATTCCGAAATCTGATTTTTTAAAAAATGATTCACTGTATAAATAAAATCTTCCATTGAATTAATATATGGCATGGGAATTTAAGTAAATTTTTCCGTTTCTACTATCGGCCTGCTCTTATTTATGATAGTTTGACACAATTTCGGAATTGAATTTCTTTTTTAAAATTCCTTGTTTTTAATGACGTGAAGCATGGAAATATTTTTTGTCATAAATAGATGACACATTTTTTTTATCTGTCATTTAAAAAACGCGGTTTGCAGCACCGCGCACGACTTGGTTTTTATTTTCAGAATAAAAAGAATTCACGCTAATTGGGGCATATCGCTTAGCGTGCTTAAATCGAGCTTATTAGACTCGGTGTTAAATATCGCCACTTTCTTGTTTTCGCTTTTTTACTGTATATTATTTAAAGATACGAGAGTTTGATGTACCGTTCGTGCGTTTGTTATCTTTGTAGCCATATATCAAAATTCGATTGTGTTCTTAACAGAAGATTAAATATATCTTTGAATACTTAAAGCTGAAAATATCTAGTGGAATTAAAAGTCAAATTCGTCAACAGCATTTAAACTAAATACACAGAAACTTTTCTATGTTGGATAGTAATGGTTAAAAAAAAGGGGGGGGAGGCGTCTTAAAGAAGTTTCTTCCATAAATTCGCTCTATGGAGTCTTTAATCGGTTGTGAACAAAATATGGCCGTTTAGTGGGGTGGCCGACTACAGAAGTTTCACTGTACTTTGAAGTGACTTGTTTTGTAATGGAGACTCCTGCCTTTCTTTTGTTCTTATGTGTTGATATTTAAAAAAAAATATTTTCACAATTACAGAGAAAATGGTATTATTGAAATTTAAGTTGACTACCCTTTTTTCCTAGATATATTTCGTCATTTTGTCTACAAGAAATTGAAATTGTGAGTTTTTCTGCGGCTAATTCTTAATCCCACTACTCTTGCACACCAAAATCGTTGTTAGAAACTTTCCCAAAAATGTGAAATGTACTGGCGATGATTAAGATTTATTTATACTGGGATCAGAAATTGAGTTTAAAAAATAAATTGTTCTTTCAGTGATGTAAACAATTAATAAATCAGAAAAATCAACCAATAAAAATGCTAGCAGCCATAACAATTAATAAATTAATTGTTATGGCTAGTAGTGTGTTTATGGTTGATGCAGTATAAAAGTTTATATTTTTATCAAACTAAAATAAAAAATCTCAAAAAAAGCACTGGATCTACGTTAAAAGTATCTGTGTAACGTGAATAGATTCTTTTAGGATTGATTCAGATGTATTAATTTATCTCGATTGTCTATTATGAGATTTACTCAATAAAAATAAAATTTACCTATATAATAATTTTATGAATGAAGTTAATTTATTACGGCTGAGCAAGTTTTATTTTTTCACATTATTATTAATCTCAAAAATTTATTAATAAGCTATCCACTTTTCTTTTGTTCACTGCATCATTTTTGTTTGGTAGTCTTTGTACAAACGACTATAGTTAACTGTATTGTGATTTTTTTTTTCAATTATACCTTTCGCTGTAAATGCTGTCTCGTATACACCTAGAGAATGTCCCTTTTCCTAGAATAAATAGACCATCAGAAAATTATTAATAAAAAAGGGGTACCTAGAATAAATCGGAATTATATTTGCAAAGCGAAGCTGTATAGAACAGGAAACGACCAACGATGTTTTTACTGCGATTTTTCTCAGAATCGTTATGTGGTCTGCATACCTTTCCGTGTGTAAATACATTGTGAGTTATCAATAATGAACATTTCAGTTTTATCGAGAAGAGGTACAGATAAAACGTAGTAAAAATGTTCTTAGAATGAATGAGTATAATGATATTCAACTAACACATGCATGAGATATCACACATATTCATTTCAGAATTACAAATTTAAGAGTTATAAATATTGACTACCGTAATGTACTTCTATTATACTTTTATTATTGAGCATATTTTGAGTTTGGTTAACAACAGCATATCCGTTTTTGTTGTCAAACCTCTTTATTTCGACTTACTGGTAAGCTATATGTGCGTTCGGAACTGAGTGGAACAATTTTATTAATTTGTATGTTTTAAGTAGCGCTTTCGCATTCGTTTATAACGATTGTTCTTTTTACGTATATTTTTTTATTTCTAAGAAAATGAAAAGCGTACTAATTGAGTCGATACCGTTTTTGAAATAAAGTAGTAACGTACTATTCTATGTGACAATTTTGATACCATTAATTTAAAAATAATTTTAATCCGCTTGCTTTTCATCCTCAAGCGTGTAATTTTTTTTTAAAAAGGAAAAAGTAAAATTTCATAGGATTAGAGAATTTCTGCAGTTTTAAGTAAATATTTATTTATATATTTATTTTTAGTGCATATGAGTTAAATAATGAGAAATTTGCGAGAAAAATTAACGTTGTATAAAAACGTGAGAGATGAATTTTAGGGATTTTATCTAATTTTACATTTATTATAAATGTCATATAACCACATGAAAAGGTATCTTTAGTCGAAACGTAAATGTCATAGGAGATCGAAAAACCCTCGTCCAAGGCTAAATTACCGATTTTTAGGTCTGAACGTCAGCAGTCTCCAGTAATATTTGACAACATGGATACATAAACATGGTATTTGGTAACATGTATACAAAAGATTAGCCTTCTACGATATGTAGTTTGCTGTTTAGAGTCGATTCTTTCCAGTGTCAGATGATGACATTGTGTTTGCGTTTACTGTTAAGCTGTACGAATTATTTTTAAAGCTATTATGAGCTCTTTTTATTTTTAAATATACCCCAAAGTCTGCTCGAGGCATTCAAACACTGGATATTGAGTACCAAAATTATAGTTTAAAGCTGAATTTCTTTAGTAGTGTAATATCCAAATTTTTACTTTTTGTTCTACCCAGATTTTAAAAGACGTTTTTTCTCAAAACTATGATTTTTTAAACTCTATTTTTGAAACGCTGTATTATCCCCCATTTTCCAACCGATCGAGAGATTTATTTATTTTTTCTTGTGCTGCATTACACGCGCGCACACACACACACATATATATAGGGTACATTAATTTATATTTTGTAAGGATTGTTGTTATTTATTTATATAAGGATATATTATTATTATTATTATGTGATTTCTTATTCTCCGTGTCTATATATCTATTTTCAGTCCTATGTATTGTTTTTATACAGAATAATCCATACTAAGGCAGTCAGTGATTTTCAAAATTACCAAGCCCAACGTTTATTTTAAGAATATGTACTGTCACCAACTTTTGCATAATTTTTAAAACAAGCTCAATAACTTCTTAAAAAATCATAATATACAGTCTGTTTCTATGCTTTAGAAATCGCAAAGCATATGTTGAATGCGAAACGTGATGGATATGTTATTGAAGTAGTCAATGCAAAATTGTATGGATAAAATCGATTATTCTTGTAAAATCAATCGTCGCCAAAAATCGTCAACAAAAATCGTCGCCATTTATGAAAAACGGACTGTTTTAGATCACATATTGTAAATTTAAATGCTCTAAAATATTATAACCACGTTCTTTGGCTTTCAGCGTGGATATCTTTGCTACTTTGTGCGATTCCCCAACAAGTCTGTTCTAGCAGTTGTACTGAATTTAAAAGTGATTTCCGCTTATAAGAATCACGTTTGTTATTACTGTTTTTTATTCTTATAAGCGGTTGATTCTTATAGCTGAAATTTTGGTTTTTGGACAGGCACACGCACACCTTTATATACATATATTAATGAATTTACCATAAAATACTCTTTAATTTACGTTAATTATCTTTTATTAAAATTACTTTTTATAATTTTAAAAATACAGCTTAATTTTTAGACCTATAAGTAGATACACATGATTATAGTAAGAGAAGAAAAAATCTAATATTTGTTACAACATACCTGCTTAACAGTTTTAACATTTCAACTACAGGAAGGGAGCAAGAAAAAGTTTTCTATGGTAGTTTGACGTAATGAAGTTTTCAGGAGGCTGTTTATACCTCTTTCAATACTAATAGTCTCAGACGAAGATTCACCTTCTAGCTTACGTTTCACGGTTTGATAACGTGCTGAATCTACTAATGTCACGTTTGCCTAAGTGATAGTGGACACTTCGCCGAAGATTTATGTGTTTCAGGGCCGTGCAGGAAGCCGCAACCAGGATGTGGGAGGTGGGAAAAAAGAGTCCCTGTCTTTGTTTGTCAGTGGAGAAAAGTAAAATCGGACCCGGACGGGTAAAGATGCCCCAATGTTAAGCTAATAGGACAGTGTTGTGCTAATACGTTTAAGGGGAAACTGTTATGTTATGTCTAACAAAGAAAAGGATGAATTTTATGACTATATTCCATTCCATCTTATCAATCTTTCTTTAAAAAAAAGGAAAGAACTTCGTGCCTTTTGAGGGTTTAAGTGGCTTTTTTTGAAAAATGAAAGAAAAGCGAAGAGTGTAAACTGATTCTTAAAACCGGTGGATTGATTCTTTAAAGCGAAAATTTTAACATGGAAATAATACATTTGTTTTTGTTTTCACGATATTGATTCTTATAAACGGTTGATTCTTATAACCACTGATCACTATAAGCGGTGGTTACTGTATGTGCATTTTATGCATAGCTATTTAGACAGCAATATATGTATATACTTCGCATATATAAAACTATACGACAGTTTTTCTATCTGTATGTAATATTTTAACATTTAAATCGTGACAATATTTAAAGTACGGAGAGAGTATGCGTTTAGAACAACAGTACTACTTTATCTAGCGTATTTAGCGCATTTATTGAAGAATTAATTGCTTTAAGAGGGAGGTAACAGAAGAGCTTCGCAACACCACCTCTAAACTTACTGGATTGATCGGTTACTATGACGAATTTTTTAGCATTATCGAGTGATTGTGAAACGTGGAAAGATGACCCTACAAACGCTTTCAACGTGGGAGACCATACGTGGATACCAACTTATGAAATTTTATACCTATACTCAAATTATGTGTTTTCAAGAATGAAACTTCTACATTATATTTAAATATTTATCTCCATAGTTAAAAAATATTGTTGAATAAATTTGAAAAGGAAAGTAATCTTGTTCCTATCTAACAAAATGAGTTAGTTCTTTTCTTTTTAATAACGCATGCAACCTCATGCTCTTAGCGAAAACATGCCTCAGCCCGTAACAGTTATGAGAAAGATAAATAACGCCTCTGTTTCTGGGCTTCACGTTTGGAAATGTTGCAGTCTATCCCTTTGTTCTGCTCCGTAATTCGCGCCGCGGTTCGGTTTCTGCTTGCAGTTTTGTTCTTAGAATTCATTCTCGTTACCCCTTTTGTTCCTTTGTGGGAAAAAAAAAAAAAAAAAAATGTCTCTTTTCCTAGAAGAAATAAAAGAGGGGGGAAAATTACGTCTGCTTTCATTTGAATAAAGTAGTGCGATTATTGGCGGCATCGTAAACGGGTGTGTTTTTGATTCAGGAAGTGAAACAAAAGTGTTCAGTGCACAGGGCATCTTTTCTACCCACCCCATTTCGTCTGTTGTTTATGTGTCTCTTGCGTTTAATTCCCGTACACGTTTGGTTTTTATGATTCCTGAAAATGTTAGCTTTGTATTTTATGTGATATTTCAGGAAAACTTATCAGTGTTATGTGAACTTGAAGATAAATTTCTAAATAAAATCGCAATAAATTTTTATAGCTCATGACTCGGTATATTTCATATAACCTTACAAGCTATTTAGTTCAATTGTTTTTACTAAACTTTTATGTTTCTTTTAATTGTATATTTGATTTCCTAATTCTAATTAATCGTACTTATTAAACTCCTGCCTCCAGGGAAGAAGAATTTCTCTAGAGTGCGAATTATTACGGGTCAGTGACTTCCCTCAGATCTCATAGAACGAGTATTGGTCTCTGTCCCATGAACAGTTTCTATCTATACCCTTGCCTGAAATATGAGAGTTGCTTTTATGGTTTCCGTGTGTTTATTGTTTTATAATCCTGTAATCTTTTTTTTTAATACTGCTAACGCGTTTTCTTTTCTTTTTTTTTAACAAAATTCAGAGACGGGAACTTCAGTAACGTGAGCTGGAGTAGAGGATAAATTTTTATGGCAAATAAATTCTATTCGTATTTTTGCAACAAAATTCAATTTATGATAATAAATTGATACATTGATGTCATCTTCATGCTTTTATTGCACGAAATTTCGTCGATCCTTGTAGGTTTTGCTAAAGGCAGTTAACATTTCCCCCTATGTCAAATAAACGGGAAGTTTAGAACTTATTTTTTTTTCATAATTTGACAGATGAGGAAATGGTTGTCCTATCTAGTAACTGTTTAAGCTATGCACCTTTAAGTATCTAGGATATGAAAATTACTATCAGTCTATATGGCGTTATTTTATCTGACCACTAACGCAGCCATACAAAATTCCCGGGACGGAGGAGGGAATAGCGTCTGACGAAATCATAATTAAAGAGCCATTTTGGTTAATGCATTGTAATAGTGTATGAAGGACCTAAATAGGTCCCCTCGGCCGTCATCCTGCCTACATTTTTGTACCTGGTAGATCCAAAAGATGTATTGCCATTCTACTAATATGATGTCACCTTCATCATTTATAGATCTAATTTTTTTTGTTGGAGTACATAAATACAAAGGTCCAGAGATAGGGCTGCGAAGTTCCTCATTCTAAATATGAAATTCACTCGCATTTTTTTAGCCTTCTTTGGTGAAACATGAATATGAGTTATTTTAAAAAAATAACATTAAGGAAAATTTATAAGAATCCTACTTATTGATCTAGTGTTTGAATTTTTTCAAAATTTTAACTAAAATTTAAGTCAGTGCAAAATATATATGAACGTTTCACCTAATGGACTGCTCAGAATGTTTAGCAAAATGGACGTTTTTTGGCGAATGAATGGAAACCTTTCTCAGTTGATGAAATGTTTCAGGGTTATCGCAGCGGGCTGCATATCTGTCTCTACATTGCTCAATGTGTGTCTTGCTTTTTACGTTTCTTTAGCGTCTCACAGTATGTTGCGAAACTCTTGCGAATCCAAGACGCACGTCTACACTCCACAGTAGCTTGAAATTCATCTCTTTTTTATTCAACTTTATCTAATTTCTTCGCTGCGTTGAATTTCGCGGAGCAAGTCGGCTCCATACGCATGCGACCTAACTCAAGTGGGTCAACGTTTGAAAAATATATCAAAGAGAAAAAGAAGATTTTTTTCCATGTCGCTTGTAGAATAGCTGTGCATCAAAACCGGCTAGATGTCTTGACGTGTGATAGTGTAAATACGGATCACGGGTCAGTGAGTGCATTATCAACATTAGAGTGTAGTGGCGATAGAGCGAGATTGGTTTTGATTATGATCCCGTAAATCATATTAGTAATATATTGTGCCTTTCAATTCGTAAATTCTAAAATCAATGCCTCTTTAGTCGCAATATAAACAGTTTAGCTTCCACTAAGCTCATTCACTGGACAGTGATTTGTCTTATGGGGCATATTTGTGAAATGTTCATCACTTTTTCTGCTCTTGATTTATTAGTTTAATAGAAATGGATTTCTCTATTGTGTCAGCGTTCAAGCACTGGGTGTGACCCTATGTCTCGTAAATTTAGATAATTTCTGCTCTGAAACCGTCCCACGAACGGGTTGCATCTTTGTTGAGGTGACCTGTCAATTAAAGACATTCCACAGGGATTGCAAATTCGCAAAAATTCAAAACTTTTATGTGTGACTGATCTAAGTGTTTGAACACATTTATGAAGGGCCCAAATACCCCCCATCTGCTTCAATTTTTAACATTTTTCTAGAATTCAATTCAATGCTTATTTCCTCCTTTTTTTTCCTCGCGAGTTCATTCTGTTGCCATTTGTTCTCTGTGAATTTCAGAAGTTTTTGCAAATGCCCTACGAAATAGAGGCCTAATAACGAACAAGTAGCTTAAGTACTGTGACTTCGCTAGTTAGGTTTCAGACCTGTCAGATTGACAAGTGTTCAACCTGTCAGATTTTACCTTTCCTACGCTGACTTTCCTACTGCATGGATTCAGAAGCCCTCCCGAGAAGGTATCCAGTTTCGAAGAAAAGATCTACTTACTCTGGCAAGGTTATCGTTGCTGTGCATAGGATTGCTGTAGTTTATTGCCTTGCCAAACATAAAATATGAACTAAATGATTGATTTAGCCCCGAATACAGCGCCCGTGACACGTCACTCCATCCTATCTGTTTAAACCGCATCGCGTCTTCACCTGAACGCGATAGAAACTGTTAATACTTCTGTCATAGAACTTACTGTGGTAAATAAAATTGTTATGCACCGTTTGATCTGTCTTCTAAATGTCAACGATACCACTAATGAAGAGTATGGCGGTATAGTCAGTCTTTATGAGAGAGTGTGCTGCTATAAGACTATGAAAAAGATATATTCAGTGGAACCTCGATATATCGAACCTCAAGGGGAACGAGAAAACTTCGAATTATCTTGGATTTCGATATACTTAGGTTCGATTTACAGTGTTAGGCAGGTTCAAGGGGAATGGAAAAACTTCGATTTATCTAGGAATTCGGTTATATCAAGGTTCTACTGAATATTCATTTTTCTTTGTTTTCATCTCGCCAAAAGTGCTGCTCTCATCGTATATTGCTTAGCATCAGAAGCTCCCACATTGCAGGCTCGACTTCAAAACCCGACTAAGGCATAGATGTTCCTGTGTTGTCCCCTCATAGGGAGTGATGGTGGTTTATATGACAGTCCCATTATAAAGGACCCAACGAAATCACGTAGTGTATGGGTGAATGTCCTGAAGACGTCGCATTGGATACGAAAATATATATTGCCAACAGTAAACTTGTGTAAAATGTAGATATTTCCATAAAAGCTGTTAAACTCTAATTTTATTTTAGATATTCAGTATACGTACCTCCTTGAAAACTTTATTTTTTACTTAGAAAAACTATAAAAAATAAACGTGTAATACAATAAATTATCAATGTTGAATAATGTTTCTTTGTGTGGATTTCATTGAAGGAAAAACATTGAACGTATCTGGCTTAAGTGCCAGACCAACTTTGACAAGTGAAAAAAAAAAATAAAAACTGTGGATTGAATGCTTTTTCAGGCTTGAGCGATTGCAGTTTCTCCTTATTTATTTTGCTTTACACTCGCATAACCTCCCCGCAACATGAATTTCACTTTTATGAGTACAAATTAAAAAAAAAAAATTGCGTTCTCTGTCCAAGCAGAAAATTGTCCTCTTCCAAAACTTTTGTTCTTTCTCGTGATTTCGAGAAGAAAAAAAAAAAACAACCCGCATCTTCTCCATAATTCTTAAATCGAGGTTATTACTCGTCAATTTTGTGCTGCCTACATAGGTAAATGCCACGCCACAGTGCCTTGGGGAATTTCCGTTGGTGATCAAGGGATATAAATTGCTTTGTTTGTAATTTTTGAGTTACTTTCTGATTGTTCTTTTGCCGTACAACAAACTTCTAACATCTTTCAACTCTTAGATAAATTTTTCTCGCTACGCCATGTCCATGTAATTCCAAGCTAAATTCCTGAGCTGAATATATGTATGATTTCGAAATTTCAGAGGTATATTTGTTGTCTTTTAAAAGCTATTGAAATCAGATATGCCGTGTGTATGTGTATGGGTATAGCTATTTCAAAGGTTTGTATATCACTTTTTCAAAATATCGTTTTATTTTAAAACATTGATAAAGCTTTATACGGGTATTTAATATTATTCTCATCTATCATTCATATTCATTATAATAAGACTATTTATCTACAGAATCTTGTTTGAAGTCTCTTCTTTGTATTATTCCATCAACTGATGTTATTTTTAAAATTGTTTATCATGATCATGGAGCAAATACCTCCCAAGTTTTATTTCACCATGGGATAAAACAATGGGAAATGAATATGCCTATAAAATTTAAAAATCTGAAATGGACCGAACATATTCTAAAATTCAATATAAAAATTATAAGATAAAGGATCATAATATTTTCAAATTTTTATTGCATATTTCGAACATTTCTTTTACTTATTTGGTCAAGTTAGTATACTCCAATTGATGCTCCTTTTCTTGCGTGGAGTGCCATCAAACCAGTGTTAAATCTCCATTCAAGTGCATTCCAAATTCAGTTCTGTTCCTGGTGTAGTTGGAGCAGTTTTAGGAGTTTAATTGCTCTTGCATCACGCATAGCTTCTTCAATTTCCCATCGCTCCACTCGAAGAAGTCAAAAGAGCTGAAAGCAACGTCGCTAATGCATCTAACAGATTTATTTTCCCCATGGGTAACAGATTTATCTCCCCCGGTGCTCCTGGGTAATAATTGAACATTTGCTTGACATCATTCGGGTTAAGAAATGTGCGTTAGTTGAAGTACATTCTTCGTTTGGTTCGGTTCGGAGCGTTACGGTCCTTTTTTGCTACACGAGGGCTAATTTGACCAGGCTACAAACGTCCATGCCAAGAGTTGGACTCGAATCCACAGACTCTGGTACCAAATGCCAGCGCCCTAGTCATTCGGCTAACGTCCGGCTGAAGTACATTTTACAATCACTGTAATGAAGTAAATTATCATATTCTAGGATTATTACTACGTTCGTATCTCATATTGGTTTACATATATTCTATTTTTAAGTGAGTCAAGGCCTTTTGAGATACCCAATATATTCATTATGGTTATTAAATATTAGGCAGTTTGAGTATAATTCAGGCATTATTCCCTGCGGATCATCTTCGCAGCTACTAAAACATTGATACTCTCCACATCAACATTTACAAAAGGGAGAGCACTCGGCCAAAATCGGAGCACTATTTGTGAAGTCAGTAAATCGTGTATGTTCAACAATGATCTAAAGAGGTTTTTAAAATCTGAATTTCTTTCTAATCAATTAGTATAACGTTTAAGCTTGCTAATTATCATTTTAAATGGGATTTAAGTATTTTTGAAAACATTTTCCTTCCTTTTCAAAAAAAAAAAAAAAATGCCGGACGATGGCCGAATGGCTAGGGTGCTGTCATCGGTATCAAAATCTGTTGTTCCGAGTTCGACTCTTTGCATGGACGTTTGTAGCCGTTCGGAATTGGCTTTAAGCGTTAGGTCCCGGTCTAATTAGACCTCGTGTAGCAAAAGCTGACCGTAGCGCTCCAATCCAAACCATCCTTTCAGAAAAATACGTTTTAAAATATGGACAGAATATTAAATGTGATAAAATGATTTCTGGCAATTTTTTAATCAGTTCGAAATCCCTGTTTTAATATTAGGATAACAATCACAAATTTTAAACCGACCCAGACCCGAAGGTACACGGCATGAGTGACTTGAAGACTATAGCCTCTGCGTGCAATCCTGAACACACAACCGAGGGACCGCTTGACCGTAGTTAAATTTAGGACTATGGGGTCGTGTCAAGCAGTACATACTGCTGGCTTTTGGGCCTCCCCTCGCCCATCCCCAATATTAGAACAATAAATCTAACTGGTGAAGGTATAAATGGGATTATAACATTTCTATGAAGCATAAGAGTAATGTGGTAACAAAATATATGAGAGCGCATTTCTCGTTGAATTATTATTAGTGCATAATGAACGCTTACAAACAATGATGTAACTGTCAATCTACCAGGTGTCGCATTAATTAAATAAAAAATAAATATTAGCAAAGTATTTATGTTGCAGCTAGTGATATTTTTCATAAACTAGGATTAATAAACTACAAGTCAGGAAAATAAAAGATCTTACTTTTACTGAAGCAGACAAAAATGCCTCACAAGACCGGCTTTCACAAGCATAATCGATTACACCCCAGGTCCTCCTCATTCCACAATTCTAAATTGTCAACCATTACCATGGCTAAAATGCGGAAAAAAGGCACACCCTTCTCACGCGAAATGCCGTTTATATTTGGTCTAAAACAGAGAATAAATTGTCTGTTCGGTTTGGTTCATAACTTTCCTTTAAGATTTCGTGCTTAGACGCTTCTTGCATTCCCTTTTTCTTTTTAGGTTTATAAAAGCAACCAATCTATGCTTTATTTTGGCGTGCGGAGAACAGCACGTACGTGTGTTTCTTGGTAGGCCTAAAGAGGGTTTTGAATGATACTCATACATAGTACTAGTATATAAAATGCAACATTTGTGTAGAATAACCAAAGAATTGTCTGGGTTTTCCAAGTTTGTATGAGGCACAAGAATTGATTCTTTTAAAAGTATATATATGGGGCTGCACTATTAAGTTTTAGACGAGCGGTTCTTAAGAGATTCATAGAATAATTTAGGAGTTAGAGCAATACACGCAAAATGTTGCATATTTTCAAGTAATTGTGCTTTATCAGAAGTTCATAATTATCATGAACGTACAACTATTGTTAGAAGTTTCACGTTTAAAAACATGATCATGAAAGAACAACTGAACCATGAGAATGCTGGAGAAATGCCACATATTATGTCATAGGATTTTCTTAAAATTAGGAAATGGGAATGCAAATGATCCCACTTTAATACCTAGTCCGTATTTATACCGATTTCAATTACATTGATTATAGTTCAAAACAAAATTAATTTGCTGTGCATCTGTAGTTGCCATAAATTTCGTTTTGGCGTATAGTTTTTGGGCTGAATGATGGTGTTTAAAAGTACTATTGGATGTATACGTGGTAGAAATGTATCTGAAATTTCTAGTAATAATAGCCAATTTTTCTTTTCATGTTACACTTTATTGATTTTACAACAACATATTTTTTAGTTACAACTCTCTTGAAGTTTAAGCATATTCTTGTGCGTATAACACTATTGCTAATTCTGCGCTGGGAGATGTTCAAGGCAAATTGTTTTCAATGATGATACTGCATACCTTTCTTCAGTTACGACGATCAGGTTAAATTAATACACTTTATTTACAAAATTAATTCTAGTTTATAGTATTTACATTAAAGGTTACTAAGAAATTACTCACCAACGAGAGTTCTATTATTTCCGAACTGCTCGTTTCTTATAAGTGAATCATTCTGGTACAAACATTTGAAACGGGGGGTCCTTGGCAGTACGGTGCTCGTAGCGCCACCAACTAGGAACTGCAACAACTATATTTACGAGCCATTAACAGAATCCATTAACACATACATTCTTCGCTAAAAAATAAATAAAGGCTCCGTCTATTCTCTAATCGTAATCAGAACTTATCTGTCTCAGCAGTCAAAATTCATCACGTTTGATGCGCGTATCCCAGATTGTTTCACGGTCATAAAATCATCACATTACAGTCATTCACAGTTCTGAGGAAAAGCTTGTTTATTCCTGAATGGTTGACGCACCGGCGATCAAGTGGACTTCCCACCATTCCACATTACGCTGAAGACGATGATCTAGGCCCTTGGCTTACTCTAACGAATCTTTAATATAAACATATTTTGTTCTGGGTTACGTGTTGCATAGCAAAATTGTGTTTAATATTTAACGTATTGTAAATATTTACTATTATGCATTTTTCCCATAGCTTGCCAAACGGTAATGGGGAGAATAGAAAATTATAGTTAATGATGTGTAGTTTGGAAAGCCCTTGAAAAAAAAAAAAATAAACATTTATACTTAAACCGGATTAACGGCCAGTTTCGGGTGTATCTACGTTTATTAAGGATAAGAGCTATATTATTTTAAACTTAAAACCAGCTCGTCATTGTTTTCAATATTAGTATTAAGCTATAAAATTAATTTATCTTAAACTGACTGGTAACGATTGACACTGACACACACACACACACATATATATATTATTTATGTCATTAGTTAAACTCGAGTTGCTTTTGTCACCTTGATAAACTGACAAGATTCTTGGTTCGTGGACTGTATATCTTTCCCCTGTAATAACTACATAAATTATTTAATACACTCTTGTTTAAAGTTTAATTGTGTTTTATTTTAATTAATTAAAAATGCTCTAAGTATCAAAGTGAGGTGTTAGACTGTGTCAACATTCGTATCCCTTTATATGCTGGCGCGCGCTTAATGATTAGTACGTGGTATTGGGATAAAAAGCAATGTAATAGCATTTTTACAAATTTTTATTTTCAAGTGGTGGCAAATACTCATATGTATTAAAGATTTTGATTTAACAGAGCATGATGTCAGATATGGCTTTTATGACCAGATAAAGTGCACAAGGATATAAAAGTCGTTACACTATCCCAACAGCATGAGATTAGGAGATCGGCGTCTGAAGTCTCAACGATGGGGTTAAAGATTATGTATGTTTCTTATTATACCTAATCAATGACACATCTTGACAGAATTCGCTAAATTTTCACGGAGAAGCAACGTTTGTTAAACATTGTTTTTCTCTAAGTTGTATTCATGAATAGAGGAAACTGACCTAATTCAAAATATTTTAAAGTAACGGTCTCATAATTTGAATTGTTCTTAGAAAAATCTCAGCTGCATGCCGCCGTCGTTGATTCGTGCGTGTTTTAGCATTATGATCTTCATCAAGAATTGTGTGAAATTTCTCAGAATTCTTAAGACTGGATGTCAAATCGCATCATCCAATATATAAGAAATAATACCGTTAAAAAAGTTGAACATGATTTGCAGTTATAGTCTTGGCCATAAACCAACAAAATATTTTCTTATTGTAGCTGTGGTGTTTACCCCGATGAAACCTAAAGAAACAGCTACTTAGAGATGCAGAATAGAAGCGCCGCGTATTTAGTGAAAATGAGCACTGTCCTAAGTTTTCCATTCTCAGGTGGCATCTGTTACTTCTGCTGTACTGTATCTCATAGAACCCTGCATACGACATGATTGTTTATACTTCAGGACCTTTTGAAGGTCAGTCGCTTTAACCAGACTGGTCATTAAGAAGGCTAATCAAGCGTGACGCGAAATAAACGGAGCCAAATTAGCGATGCACCGAAAGCACCATATATTTTTATTCCGTCTCATGGTTCTGTTTAGATAACCTTACCGTCTTGGACGTTTTAGATCAAGTATTGGTAGTGCAACCAGCATATCCTTCCACCTACTCGTTTCATATTTCCACTAATAGTTTAAACCGAGGCAATGCGCTCGAGTAACAAAACAACCATTATCCAACTGCCTGAAGCATAGAAGCGTTATGAAAAATACCGCGTTTCATTCACCCCAGGGCACAAGCAATCTCACCAGCTGAAAACGTTCTGAAGAAGAACAAAGGAGGGGGTAGAGGAGCTTTGCGATTGTTCTGAGCGAACAGGTTCGCTTCCACCATCAGATTACGATAACTCCGGAGACAGTTTTTTCTTTCTTTCTTCAGACTGCAACAATGCGTGATTAGTACGGATGTTATGCCTACCGCCCTCTGGCAAATACGCCTAGCCTCAGAGGTTGACAGCCCCATAATAGGCAATCTCTCTGGTAAAAATTTCAGATTCTTAGGATTTTAAAATTTTGAGGATCGTCTGGAGAATGATTAACATTCATGCTCAGCGAACGAAAACTTAATTTTTCCGTTTGTTTGTACTGTTGGGGATTGATTTTTGACAGTAAATAAGTATTTAATGACTGAGGTGTTCATAATTTATTTTATTTTTCCTTGTATCCATTATACATAAGCAATTATATAGATATATGATGCATGGTTGTCAAATTGAACTTATCTGAACTCTTGTGCTATCTGCTGTTGTGCGGACATACGCAACTCTTAAAGAATTTCAGAACGACTACTTTGCCACCCTTTGTCCCATGTATTCATTTTTTCTCCGTTCAAAACTCAACTGGCCAACTACTTTCTGGTCAGCATTAAACAATGAACTTCACTCTATGAACTTCGCAAACTATAAAAAAAGGTGCTTTAACATAGCCATATTAGATTTTATTTAGCCAGTTTTTACAATTATTTTAATTTATAAAAGCCTACATACCCAAAATTACAGTTTATTAATCATTTAGATTGTACCTCCTACAAAAGGAGCGTAGCGGAAAGAATATCTCAAATGTGTAGTCTAGTTCGCAAAAACCTGTCATATCTAGAAAGTTCATTGA
Source organism: Dolomedes plantarius (assembly GCA_907164885.2). NCBI lineage: Eukaryota > Metazoa > Arthropoda > Arachnida > Araneae > Dolomedidae > Dolomedes > Dolomedes plantarius. Next base: position 100,854,381 of record OU015498.1, on the reverse strand, counting down.
ATGAAATCTTAGCATCTTTTCATGTAGGATCGGAAATGAGTATCAACAGGATAATGAGTCGGATGCCTATTTTCAAATCAATCACTTTTCAGTGAATATCGTCAAGGTCACTGGGAATGCTGCAGATATCCGTTCTGGATAACACAACCAAGATAGATCTTTTTTTTTGTACTTGATATAATGTTTTTACCATCTATTTCACTGTTGTTTATGCATTATTCATATAGCCTAAAGACACTTCATAATATCATTCATTGAAAAGCAGTGGAATTTCTGTCGAGTGGTTTGTTACGACTAGTTGTTTTTTATGTATTGCACGTTCACCTTGCTCTATACTCGCTAAAGATTTACTTGCATTTTGAAAATCCATCTTTACTGATCTGTCTAGTTATCGTGATCATCTTTCTGTATCTTAAGTAAACTTGCCAATCCTCCTTATAACTGGATGATATACTGATGATATATTTTCCGTGTATAGTTGTGAACTTTGTACCGTTCCATCAGTTTCTCTGAATAAATGAAGTTAGGAGAGCTAAAAGATTTAGGAACTTTTATGTTGGCAGGATGAATTGCGTGAAACAATTTCGGTTTTCATATTGTGAGTTTCGTCAATCTTTCAAGGAAATTATTTGAAGGTAGAGGACTTGCAGCTGCGATTGTATTCGTTTAACTTATCTTCAACTGCGACTCGAATGTTTTTCACTTGTCATTATTCGATGTTTCTGAGAATGTTGTAATTTTTCCTGTAGGGGTACCCTAGTTTTCTTAAATTATGCACTTTTGTACTGGCTATTTAAATTACGTTAAGAAGGGTATTTAAGATTTCTGATTGTTTTCTTGATACACATTTACTCCTGATTGTTGTAAACCCATGCAACGTAAAATTGTTGAATCTATTAGGTGTTTATATGTACGTTTGTAGTTTGCCACCTTTTAGGAAAATACACAATTTTACTAGTCATCAAATGAGATATTGTTATTTTTGATAATGTTGATAATTCAGTTTCTCTTTAAAGACAAATTTATCCTTAGAAACTGAGTGGTCGCAGATGGTACCAAAATGTAACAAAATGATTTATACGGGCTGTTGAACATGGCTTTGGCTAAATTTTAATCTAAATTACTTTTATTTTCTTCGGGACCGTGATATGCTTTAAGGGCTCCCTCATTCTAATCTTACCTATAACGTTTCTCCAAATCTGACCTGTGTAGGTTCGTTATGATGTGAAGCTTCTGCCTTCCCATGTCCAACATTTTCCCCCTTTTTTCGCTTCCATTTCACGATGAAACATAAACCACGACATTTTTTGTTGCTGTTTCTTTAATGACTACTGCAAGACGTGTAAATTTTCCCAAAAAACCTGTAAGACGTTCGCGTTCTCGCCACTTTTCCAATCGATCCAGGTCAAGGCCTGTGACTGGTCTCAGTAGGCGATGCGATAAAAGCGACTCGACGCTGAGGAAGTTGGAGAGAGAAGGGGTGAGGGGTAGGGAAGGTAATTCGGTTGTCTTTTCCTGGCTCTGAAATTTATTCAGAACCGAGTTGTTATTTTTCCTCTACAAGAGATGCTGGACTACATTTGAATGACTCAAGGCCACCTATGAGGATGCTGGTGTAGGTGGACAAGGGTAGTGTGTCCCGTTAGTCTCTTGATCGTAGGATTTGTCCTTTTATGTATGCAGTCGAAATTACCTGTTAGAAATATCTCTTCACCTGAATTATTATTTCTGTCATAAATTTTATGGCCTTACTATCATTTTTATTTAAAAATCATTCGTTGTTATATCCCCAAATTATCTCTACGTTCTTAAAGCTCCATGCTCACCGTTCCTTTCGATTTGCAAAAATTGCTTTTCCTGTGATCTGTCTTGCTCCACCGCGTTCCCTTAAGGGGGTGCATCAGTAGACCTCGCAGATCGTAAGTTTCAATGTTAATGAATTGCGAAATAAAACTTTGCATACCGGGTTCCCTAATGAATATTTTTGAATTCTGTTTTCGGAATCTGAAAGTAGACTTCCAAAATAAATGCGGGGCTTTGCTAATTCTTTTTTATTATTATTCAAAATATTTTTTAAATTAAGTTAAATTTTAAAAATTCCAAAACGAGAGGCATCGCTTGCTAAAAAGCTCTGTAACAAAATAACTAATAATAATTTGAAAATTTGGAAAACAAGACGCAAATCTTGAAACTTCAGGCTTTTTTTAAAGATTTTTTTTGCATTTTTTGTGTTAATAGGTAATTAGCATTCTAAGCAGTTATTTTGCATTTCCATCTGAAAAACGGGAGTTTTTGCCTCAAACTCCGCCTCCAAGAGCTTGGGGGGGAAGATGGCTACGTTCCCCCTCTCTGTCCAGCTGGGCTGAAATTCTAGATCTGAAGGAGATAAGGAGTTATTTGCGGTTGTGCATTCATTTTATCTTTTGCTTACGAGTGAGTTTCGATATACCCCAAGTTCTGTGAATAACACTCCAGGCTTCACGCTGAAGGAATAGTACAGTAATACCCCAAGTTACGTGATAGGTGGGACCAACGAAAGATCGCGTAAGTCGGGGTACAACTTTGCATACAAATACATATAAATTTTGTCTGATCGGGACCAAGAAATTACAAAAACACCAGTTTAAAGGAAAAATATTGTATTAAAATTAAAATATTGTATTACATATTAATACAATATTTTAATTTTAATATCTGCCATATAACGTAGTCTGCCATATTAACGTATATATATTTTTTTGGTGGGGGGGGGGCGAAGAACTTCTTCATAGCATACTAACATTTATTTTCCCTGCTTTATCGTGATCACGCGATCTTAATTAGAGTCTATATTGACTTAAAAAAAATCTGTAACCCTTTCTCAATTGCTCTGAAACCTTCTATCAAGTTTATAATTGTCATTAGGTTTTCTTGCGGAATTAGGTCTGAAGTGTCGGATTCTTCAGTGATGCTTTGGTCGCACATCTCTATGAGATCATCGACTATCAGCTCCTCAAGATGAGTATCAAACAGCTCGTTGACATCATCTCCATCGATTTCTATATCTAACTGACTGGCAAAATCGATAACTTCTATCACACGACCATTATGATCAGTTTCAGGCGTTGTTTCCGTCTCGTTTTTAAAAAAATATTGGACAAAGTTTCTTCCAGACACTATTTAAAGTTTTCTGGGAAATTTCATTCCAAGATTTAAAGAGGTGAATATGAGTAAAATAAAAAACAGCGTCCATGAGATCTAGAATTTTCTTACTCCTGACAAATGGACTTTTATATGAATGAATGTTATTTGAAGGAAATGTGGTGAGTGGTGCCAGTGCAGAATTTTTTTTAAAAATTTAAAAGATATAGGAAATACAGTACGACATGTAATGGGAAAAAATTTTAAGACAATTCCCCAAATCACTGAAGTTTAGCACATTCAATTTCATGGACACGAATACTTTATTTTTAAATATAGTAATGAGTTCAGAGTAACACCATTTAACTGACGAATTTCAAATCTAAAGTTAAATATTCATCGATGCCATATCCATGGATATTTAGGTACTTTATAAAAAATTCTTGAAAATTTAGTTAGTCTTGAGATATGTCCAAAGAAACTGGCCCATCTGTTTATTGGGCAGGCTCGCATCCTACTAAAATACTGTCGTTCACATTAAGTAACTCGTTTTAATTAAAAGTACATAGATATACAATGAAATTGTTTTTGTAAATTTTTAAATCCGCATGTACGAAAACTCGAGCTTGAAGAAAGTATCGTTCTGATGAACAATCAAGAAATTTTCCAATAATTTTCAAACCTTCAGCTTCAAATCCAGGTCACAAAGCCCATACTAACATTGCAACTATATTTATAATAAAACGTTATAAGAACATACAAACCACCAACTTACATATTCTTGCAAGCTTAAAGCTTAATTGTATGTCCCCTAAAACACGACATCCTGGTGTTTTCTCTGTGAATGTCGGATAAGATATGATGTTGATAGATCTTTCACCGGATTTTCTTTAGGAAGTTTAAATGTTTTAACGCGTGTATGAAAATAAATACGGTCTTTGAATTAGAGAATCATTAACCAACTTAACAGTGCATTGTCTTGTTCAAATCATCCTCTTCCATAGTTACCATCATTTTAGTCTAACAAAAATAGGTAAATGGCCGCGCCTGACTACGCACGTTCACCCAAGTACAAAATATTCGCCGAGTATATTTCTGGAACCATTCCACATTTGACATTTTATCATTTTATTTTCATCTTATGACGAGTTTGGTTTCAGGTTCTATTTAGGAGCACTCTCTCTTTCCCTGAACTTAAGTTTGATTATTTATTTTTGTCAAAATTCAACGTATAACGCATACTAACTGAACATTAAGTCGTTAATTTCATAAGCGTGAAAAAGTTAAACCCAGAATGTGCTGTAGATTTCAAAACACACTCTGACTAATCACAGTTCGATTCAAAAAAGACAAGATATTACTTTGTTACTTGGATACCTCGCGAGTTTAATTACGTGAAGACATTGTCGCTTATAACTTGCTTTGGAAAACGAAAACAAAAAATCTTTCCTCGGTGAGTAATGTAATGGGTTAGGGAGAGTGCTTTTTTTCTCCTTCCTGTTAAAAGTTGAATACTATATATTATATGCCCAAGGCCAGCCATAAGGATGTTGCAGTTGTGCTAGTGGTCGTCCCGTTAGAGTCAGTGTTGCAACAGTTTTATGATGATTTCTAGTAATTTATACCTTGATCCCGTAATTCTTAGAAGAGCTTCATGTTTTTGAACAAAGGCAGCGGTACGCCTCTTAAAACTCTTCAACTGAATACAAAGTTGTTAATGTCAGGGACAAGATCACCTTTACGGTACAATCGCCAGAGTGGTAACATCTGTTGGAGGAGAGGAGCACTGTTGCCCTGTTTTAGGAGTTAGTAGAAACTGTAGTGGCTTATAGATATGCCGCCCTGTATTACTATGCCAATATGAAAGCTGTAATTCTTTTGCGTAAATCGGTTAGATTGGAAACGGCTGTCTTCATATCAGATATGATACCAGACACTTAAACGCTAACAATTTGGCGATTTGTCTGAACTTGAAAGATTCCTAGATGATTTTGGTGCTTTTTTCTCCACCGGTGCTTTGGGGATTTTTTGTTGTACTAGAATTGATTCTATCCCTGCGTGTAATAACGGCGTCATGTAACTCCATTCGACGCTGCGTCGTTGTTTTGAGAGTCACTACCCATATGGTTGAAAGTTTCTTCTTTTCAGTTACTGTTAACTGCCCGCAACCTAATCTTGCAAATTTTTTTTTTCTTTCAATTTTTCTTTCTATGTTCATGAACGTTTATTGGTAAGTTTCTTTGTTCAGTGAAGGAAAATAACCATTCCATGGAGCATTTTCAAAAGACAATCCTGGAAAAAAAAGAAAAAAAACTGTTGCACCTTTTCAAATGAAGTAATAGTTAGTAATTTATGTTTTTGTTAATCCATTCTAAAATATTTTCTCGTATGTTCTGCATATGCTTTTCTATTAGACATCCAAAACGAAAATTGATTTCCCCTCCCCCCCTCCAAAAAAAAAAAGGTTTTTTCTCATAACATCTGTTACAAACAAACAGATGTTATACTACGGAAGAACTATTTTTTCGACATGTCACGGAAGATAATGCTTTATCATAGAACATAATTTAAATGCTTTTAGCATAGAACATGCAACTTTAGCAAATTATTTAATCTAACTTTTAGTTTATTGGATTGGAATTGAACGTGAGAAAAATAACTACCGGTACTCGCCGAGATATTAGACTTTCTCCATCATCAACAAGCCTCGTGTTTCTGTCCGTCATGCCCTGTTGAATTCTTCATTTGAGATATAGACTTCTACTCGTTTCTAACCCTTAAATTCCCCCCAACAAACACACACATCATTTCCATGTCTTTGACCTTCCTACGTGTTAGCCAGTCATATTTTGATTCTTTTTTTATGTTCTATCTTTTGTCTATCAAGATTTTGTTGAAATTTAGAAACAGTGTGAGCAATAGTTTGCTCCATTGCTTCTTGGTGAAAACGACCAGAATGCTAATAATACAACGATGTTAAATCGTCTGCTAGAGGAGAAGGGAAGTATCCGAAATGATTTATCTATAGGTAGAGCATGTGAGTAAAAAAAATATATATATCCGAATACAGATAGACTGGAACGGAATTGCAATTTTATTTTAAAACTTTCGAAAAAGATGAAAAAAATGTATTATAAATTCATACTGAAATCTTTGGTTTGTTTTGTTTTCATACTCGTAAAACGAAGATGCTTTATCCAATCACTATAAACCTTTAGTGTTATTTAAGAAGTATAAAGAGCGGTTTTTAGAATTACAATAGATAGTAAGATAGAGATTATACTTGAATGAAAGTATACAAATCTCTTTCTGTGCATACTGTTTAAGAATGCATGTTTAACACTAGATAGACTGAAATTATTTCTTACTAAAAAGACTGATCGTCGCCATTTTGACTGTGGGAAATGAAATCAAGAATATAAAATATTTAATGTTTTTTAAATGGTTAAATACATTAAATGTTGAACTATTTCATACCAATGTATAATAAATTAGTATATATTTAGATACATTTTTATGCATGTATGCCGAACTGACAACCTGGTATGGTTTATCCGTAAAAATATATGCATGGTTTGTGCAGTCCTTATTTTTCAACACCGATATTTCCGAAGAGCCAATATTTCTGTTATTTGCCAAAGGGGAAAGAGACGAAAAGTAACTAACATTTTTCCGGTATTATTTAAAACATTTCTGCCGGTTTTCTATATTGTCGTCAAAGTGACGGCTTTCAGTCTTAGTAGGTATACAACACATTTTCTCACCCTCTTTTCTATCGAATATAATTTTGTAAATGTGTGTGCATATTTCGCGTAAAATTAGAAAAAGTCATAAAATTTCAGAAGCCTGAGGACATAAATACAGACATAGCGCTCAATAGTATGTCCGAAACCGTCAAAGTGACACCAGCCGTCTTTCTAGTGTTAATGTCTTATAATTTGAATAAAACAGTCAAAATATTCGCTGCGTCATTCCTCATAGAGTGAAAGAAAAATACTTAGTAATAGTCTTTTTTTTAAAATATTTTTACTCCATCCTTCCGATTTTATATTTTATTCCAGGATAAGTCCCTTCTCTCCCATTGTTTTTAGAACCACTGTCATAAAATGTTATGCTTATACAATGAAATGAAACCCAACAAAAATCCTCTTTCCTTTCATCTTATTTTCTCTCTTATTCCCTAAAATCATTTTTTCGTAGGTCAGTCCTTCTTTCAGTAACATATATCCTGTGAGACATAGCAAAAGAATGTCTAACAATATGAAACATTTATTAAGCAATTACTTTCTTTGCCCCACGGCCTCCGAAATTATTGTTTGCGGTTTTACGGAACGATTACTTTGGAATTAGTCTGGAGAATGATTCATTCAAAACTTGATTGCTTTTTTTGCCTTAAAGTATGTGTATATGTTTGACATGTAAAATTTTGGACTTCTTAGAAGAAACGTGCTATCGCTCAGGGAAGCTTACCCCCCACAACTTGTACCACAGCAAATCCAAACAGTTCTTTTTTCAAAAGGCAAATACATCATTTCCTCCATTTCCCGCTGTAAAAGTCAATGTTGAAGTTAGCTGTTTAGTTTTTGTCGTCTATTTTCGCCCTTTTTATTTTTTTCGACTTGGAAGGCATTTGCAAAGTCTTTCTACAAAAAATTAACATTGAAACAAGTTACTTTTTCTCTTACTCTAAAAATTTTGTTCAGTAACCGAAATTGATAAACAGCCTGAAAAAAGTAACATTTTTGTGCTAAATAACTTGAACTTCAAGATATAGTTGTACTCATGTTACGTTTAATTTCAAATGAGAAATGTTGAATAAATGGAGTTATTAACTCTTTGCTACACTTTAATCAGTATTTCTTTCATCTATACAATAATGGCTAACTCTTGATTAGAATCCAGGATTTTATTCTCTCAGGAGAAACCTTTCGATTATCGCACGACTAAGCTGTTATAATTTTTTAATTATAAACCATACAATCTTCACCTGACATCCTAATCTACATCCTGACATGATACTGTGGCGTCACGGTAAAAATTTAAGGCTAGTCTCTGAGGCGTTGCTAAAAATTACTACTATGGGATCCATAACAAAACAAAGACAGAGTCCTAATTAAAAAGCGAAAGCCAATTTTTTAAAACAAAAACTTAACGAGGAAATTTATTTACAAAAAATTTAACATTAAAACAGTGCAACATATTCAATTTAAACTCCGTGTAGATTTACAACGTACGGAGCCTAAAAAACACACGTCCGACCAGGCCGCGTTCTAACTAGCGTCTCTCCCAGACAGGGGGTCGGCAATCGCTGGTGACAGTTCCATCGTAACTTTATTGCATTCCAGAATCGTTAGGACGACAGCTTTACTGGCTGCATCTCTGGGAAAACGTTTTTTAATCCCCCCCACGTGTTCAAAGCTGGTGGAACAGTCAACACTTTTCCTTGAAATACACTCATCTGTGTTTCAAGTTCTCTGTGGGGTCTCGGGAAAAATAAGACCATACATCCAGTACGCTACAATACCCACTGGTCTCGTGTTAGGATTAGAACGACCTCTCTGTCATACTCTCCTACAATTATCAATATTTCCCTCATTTTTTAAAAACACAGCTGGATAATGATGCGAGAGCTGCTTTCCATCTTAACATGGTAACCCTTTCGTGCCCAAACATGCTGCCATTTTCTCTAACGAACTTTTCGTGTTTCCTTACATGAATTGGATCGTAAGATTAAAATGTAATAACTTTTCAAATCACTACATTAATAATGGAAATTAAAATTGTTGATATGAGTAACTTTTTGTTCGCTTATTTTCATATGTTCATAAGAATTTGCCTTTAATGTCATTCGGAAAAGTCAGGATTCAAAAGAGTATACGTGATTCAATATTTTGAACCAAATATGAATATTTTATTCGATCGATGAATTAAACTGGAAGACAATTTTACATATTTAATGTCACACTTGCTGATTCTTGGAGAAAATAAGCTGCTGGATTCTTTAAAGAGCTCCTTGCACGCGATATTCGGTCTTTTTCATTCGGTATATGGTTCCGCTATTTTTCTTCCTTTTTGTCGCGTGACAGTGAAAATCTCTGATTGGTCAATGCGACGGGATTAAATTGTTCTGAAGTGGAAGAAAATAAGAAATATGTTTTATATTGAACTTTCCCATGCGGAGTTTTTCTAAATGTTAGTACTGCACGCGATATATTATTCTTTATTTTCTTCCTTTACTTTCTCGTTTTTAATTTATCCGAAGTGTTGACTCCCCGCCAATATTCAAGTGGTTTATTTAATAATCGCTTCCCCTTTCAAAAGCACTTTCGGGAAATTTTTTTTCTTTTTGCATTACCGAAAAAAAGTTATTACACCGTACTGTGAGGATGAGATTCGATTATTCGAAATAGCATGACAGAAAGAAAAAGTTGGTAGGGTATTTGAATAAAAATATATATTTCTTTTGCGTGGAGCTTTTTTCTGTTACATGGCATCTACCTCAGTAAAATGTATTGTCAATTTTGTTATTATATGTATATTTAATAACTAGGGGATTTTTGCCTCCCCCTACCTTGAAAGATGTATTATATACGGGGTGTTATCAAAATAATGGAAACACTGTACAAAAAAGGTGCATGCGCTGCGTCGTATGCAAATCACGACAACGTCGTCATCAGCGGGCTGAGATGTATGATATGGTGAAATTCGAGTATCAGATATGACGTATTAGTAGTGCACTCTGTCTAAAATTAGCTGTTGTATAATTAATGACCAAAATGTTGGATCGTTGTAATCTACAGAAAAGTATGATAATTGAAATGATGGCTGTAAATGCCTCTGTAACTAAGCAGCAGATACTGTCAGTGTATCCCGAGGCACCGAATCAAAGATTATGAAAGAAATAAACATTGTTGCCTCTGAACGCAAAAAAAGTGTTAACAGTATATTTCTGGGAACATTTGGAGAGAAAGGTTCGATCACGATCGAACCTTTCATTGAAACGGTTAGAACAAATGTTGTAGAATGAATGATACTAAATTCCAGTATCTGATGTTTAGACGTTATTTTCCTACACCCCATGTCGAATTCATACTGTTTTGCAAGCTAAAGGTAGTCCTGGAGTTTATTAGTAAAACAGTTATCCAGAAACGGTCAGTATTTCCATTATTTTCCCGTACATTTATATGTATGCACAGTATATAATTTGTAATAAGAGTTTTTGACGAACACTCTGACACAACCTCCTGAGTTATAAACTAAGTAGTATAATTGAATATTAAAATATGAAGTATATACTTTCAATTAACTGGATTTTTGAAGGTCAGATAGCACGCTGCAATTTTTAATGGTTTCAATTCCTAAATAGGAATTTCCGAAGGTCAAAAACTTTTTTCAGTAGAGTTATTTTAAATTTCGCATCATTTCATCAGCATCCACCAACTCGCCTAGTCTGTCTCTACTGTACAGTTAATTCATCAGATCAACTCCAATTTATATCATACGCATGAATTTCTAAAATAGAGCATCTTATTGAAAGACTAAAGCATTCAAAAGCAATCATCAGAAATTTTTTTGAAGTTAGAACTCTCTAATCTCTATTCGGCATTCCTTGAAGAAGTATTTGTGGTGAAAAAAGTATGACATTTATATATAAATTAATATTTATAAGTGGGCTTATGGCGGCCCAGTGGTACAGCGCAGTGGCGTAGCGAGAGGGGAGCAAGGGGGTCTATCCCCAAGCCCCGGGCGTCACTTGCAGAAGGGCGTCAAATGGTCTATCTTTTTAATTAATTCTATATATTGCATTACTATATGTTTTTGGGGGGCGCCAAGAAGGTATCGTGCCCCGGGCGCCAGTTATGCTCGCTACGTCACTGGTACAGCGCGCTGGTTTTCGGTGCTGAGGGTGCTCGGATCGAATCCTGGCGTCGCGCCACGAAAAATTCCTCCGTTCGTGTCGTCCCTTCATAGGGGGTAAAGCTGTCCGCCTATATGGTTCCCCCATAATAAAATGAGCAGTAAAATTGTAGCGTAGTATAGGCGAATGTTTGACGACAAGTGCCTCCGCATTGGAAAATATTTATAACTCTCTTTTTATGAATGTGAGTGAACGTGAGAGTATGTAAGTGTAATCAGTTTTAGGTAAAGAAAAATTTAAACGTTACTAGTTAAAAAAACTTTAAACTTCGTTGCAGTAATTCTTTCATACTAATTCATTAAATGTTTCTATAGATAAAAAAATATGCTTCATGTTCTAGATTTTTTTTCCATTCAGATTTATTGCTCAGTTCTAAAAAGAGTAGGAAGTTTAAAGATTTAGATGTTTTTGTACGTGACTAGAAATGTAAAGATTTAGATTAAATATTTTAGATGTTTGATTTGAGCGTTAAAAATAGTAAAAACTCAGCTTGACTCAAACTTCTGCTTATAATAAATAACTTTTCTTATAATGAAGGAGAGGTACTAAAACAAATTTTTAAACCTGATGAGATAAATAACTTTTACAGATGAATTGTTCTAATCCTGCTTTAAAAACACTGATATCAAAAACTTACAAGCCATAATGGAATAATTCGATTTCACAAAGTTTTGAATTCCTCCTTATATGTATACAGGTGTATAAATTTAAAAGTAATTTCTATTAAGTATAATTAACAAAGAATTACTTTTGTTTAATTTGTTTATTCTTTATCATGTTATATACTGTTCCGTTTTCATTCAACAAGTTGATCGTTTTGGTAGTCTGTTTCATTGTTAAAACAAAGGGATATTTATTGATCCAATTAAAACATAATTTTCGCAGCAGTCAGGACTTAGCATTCAGAGCAGTAACTGAATTTTTGAAGAAAATATTAGAGAACGATTAGAAAAATGACCTTAATACTTTTGTTCAGGGAAAAGTGCTTCTAAAGTAGGTTTTAAATAACCCAAATCTAGCCGAAGATAACAACAAACACGAGCCCAAAAGCTAAACAGATGAGAACCAAAACTAACTTTGCGCTTGATCCACATCAAACCAATCTCGGCCACTCAAAAGACAATCAGAACCATCGCCTAGCACAGGATGGAAGAAAAAACCCAGAAATCAAGTGGTTGCCAGCGGAAATCGAGAAATAAAAGGAAAATGTTTTCAAGTAAAGCACTTGGAAGGTTTAAGTACGGGGATTAAGGCCATGGTACTTAATGCAAAGAGGGAACATGGAAGATAGTAAATAAACGCGCTTTGTTTTTTTTTATTTTGTAATTAGAACTTCGATAAGGATATGGTTTGAAACACAAGCATTAGAGAATTTAAGAGGATTACATAAACTACCAAATTGCTTCTGGTTTTTAATGAAAGGATGCTTGTAGTGTCGTCTAGAAATGGTAAAATGTTGACGATACGAACGGCTGAATAGCTACGCACATGTATGTTTGTATGTGTGAAGTGACATTAACTCGTACATTTTAATCAAGTTTTATTTCCTTCAGATATGCTTTTCAAAAACTTTTAATTGAAAAACTTGCTACTTTTTCTGATAGATTGTTTTTTTGCTTGTTATAATATCAGGTTCAGTTTTAAAGTGAAACCTGATTGATGTCTTTCATGGTGGTCCTCTTAATAAAATATAAGCCTGAGGAAAATATTCATTCTTAAACATTAATTTAAATAGTATTTGGAGATAAAGACACTTTGAAATCTTAAAAACATGTACTATTTTTTTTAAAATTCTGGTTTTGAGCGTTCGTTTTCTTTAAAGAGTTACCTTTATTATGCAGTGTTTTTACGTATTTAGAGAACTTGTATTGTAGAGAACTTTGTTTGATTACTCAAACGGCCGTCCTGTTTTTTAATGTGAATTTCAACGAGGATTGTATTCCGGAAGGACTCTTTTCATAGAACTGTACTGTATTTATCAGTAAAATTTATGAATATTATTTACATAAAATAAGAGTCCATATGTGAAACTGTAAATCATGAATGGCATATTAAAATACATGAAAATCAATAGTGGGTTACACAAGGTCTTCATACAGTTCTTGATTTACCTTTCAGGAAATTCGCATCAACTCTTTTCATTACAAAAACAGATAACCAATGCAGATTTTGAACAAAGGATTAAGTGTAATATAAAAATTTAACATACTTCAATATATGCTAAACAAATAGCGTACAGATATTTCTGCGTGACACGCATGACTGAGAAATGTAATCGAGGTTTTTGTGTTTGTAAATAAACGAAAACTGTTATGTGCATGAAAGATTGATTTAACAAAAGCAAATATTTCAGATACTTAGTAGCTGCGTCTACAATTCCCTTGAAAATTGTTTTGCTTACTTTTTTACTTTTTGTTTCTATTATTCGTTTATAAAATAATTACTTTCTATTAATAATCTCTATTTCTCGGATAAACAGCACAAACCGTAAAAAATAACTGATTTAATCCTAGCGTGAAAAGATGTGACCTAATGCATGCTGTGTTTATAGGCTGGCAGATTCGGAGCTAAGCGCATTAGAAGGTCTTACTCAAGGTGCTGACCATTTTAGAGCGTTTTGCCTCCAATTAATTCAAAGAATATTTTTAGATTTTTATTTATTTTTTACTTTGAAGGTCCTGGCGAAGAAAATTTGGATATTGGTATACATGTCTCTGCAAGAAAGTGTGACAGAACCCATATTTAAGGTAGCAAGGCTGTTGTTTTTACTCCAATATCGTCAATTTATGCAGTTTGATTTAAGTGAAATATTTCGACCGAGAAAATATGCTAGATTTAGAAATGAGGGTTAGGATCTTATTTTTAACTAAAATTATATATCGTTGATTTATATGGCCTATGACACCAAAATGTTTCAACCTATTGTAGTCTGTACTTTGGGGTTTGAAAATTTTTTTCCTCCCATTTGGTGTGATTTAAGTGCTGATGATAGTATTAGATCCAAATAGTTTCATTGATGACAATATATTAGCTTTTAACTTTAGGTGCACCATAATTACGCGTTTAGTGGCTAAAATTAAAATGCCTTACGATCATCTTGTGCACCGGTACCCTAAGAATCGCATCTCTTACATGATCACATAAAAATTAAGGAGCTAAACATTGAACAATTTCAGAAAAATCTCTAAAATGCCTTATTTCAGCAGTAAACCATTTTACGAAAAAGATTCAGCAGCTATTCCCCAAACCCCCATGTGTAGTCTTCGGCTTACTCACTATCCTGCACCCCAGTATCCTCAATCCCGTACATTATTAATCTCGCATAAAAGTCTCGTGGTTAAAGAGAGGATTTGCAAGCTGCCGAAATTCTGCGTGTGAGTTGAGGAGTTAAAAAATAATCATTCTTAACATACTTTAGAGTGGTTGTTCCAAAACTTTAAAAAATCGAGGTATTTTCGATAGATAATGTATTTTGACGGTGTCCATTTTAGCTTTTGGTTTTAAGTCTGCAATATTTAAACCCTACCTAACTTCCTACCTAACACCCTACCTAACTTCCTGAACATAAAAAAATTGCAAGGAACACACATCGTAAAGAGAGGGGTCACTTATGCAAAATGTTCACCTTCAGCGTACCCAGCAGCCATGGATCTAGGTTTGGACCATATTGTGGGCTTCTCGGAACAGCCCAATCGACAAGTACGCTGAAGGGATAAAAGTACCAAACAGTAGAATTATTCTAAAATTTTATGACTAATGAAATGCAGTCAGAAGTAAAAGTTTAGAGTTATTTCACGGCATGTCGATAACGAGGACGAAATCCAGGTTTAGGGATGCTGGGTATTCTGGAGATATATGATTTTTCCTGAATATGCACCTTATGAAAAATAATTGATATATATTAATTACGCCCAATAAAGATGGCACCACTCACTAAAATTGAGGTCGGCCACCCCCTTTTATCGTGATGGGCGACGGCCACGCTCCCAGGGAATAATATCGTGCATGTCAGGGTCACCTGACAGGAGTCGGGCGCCACGACATTATGGTCAGTAGGTCAACCCGGTTGCTATTCGGAGGAAATTTGCGACTAAACGGCTCTTAAAATGGGGCTGCCCATTGTACTAGGCATAAATATCGGGCAGATACGAATATGAAACATCTCTTTCTGGTAATAAATGTGGTACGAGGGGAAGATGAAAAATCATCGGTTTTTCTCCATTGTTTCACGATTTGGAACTGCCTGCCGAGTGACAGGTTAATAATGGCGGCAGCGATCCAAGTGGATTTCGAGGAACACCTACGCGGAACAAAGGGTTAAATCGGTGATACTCAGTTGAATCCACGCATTTTTTTTCTTTTTTCTTCTTTTTCATAATCTTCGGAAACTCGCGTGATATGTTTTTACTCCTTCATACATCTTGTTTGAGAGACTAATTCATTTTGAAGAATAAATGTGAATTTTTAGATAAGAAAATTCTCAGTTTGGAGCTAACGACCTAAATAATCTGATTTTTCCCTTGATGGGGTCGTTTGTTATCTTTCTTCCACCGTTTAATAATGCGAGAATTCCGTGCACCCAGGGAAATTATAAACAGCAATTTTATCTTGTCATCTCCAAAAAAGCGATATGTATTGGGATAAAATAAAAAAGATATCTCCCTCCTCTTGCCGGAGGTATTTTTCCATCACTTTCTATGTAACGTATTAGTTTCAGTACGAATTTTTAAGGAAACATAGTTATTCAAGATGAATTAATCAAATAAATAAATAAGAGTAAAATGTTACCTAATTGTATGGACTTAAGGCTGCTATGTACTAACCCCATTGGATTCGCTCACCTCAATGTTAACCTATGAAGAAAATTTGTCCACGGATTGCCGACTTGGATTCAAAGATTTTTTTTAAAAAAATTGTGCTCTGTCATAGAGAAAGAAATTTTACATTTGTGTACATTTTTCGTTATTTTAAAAAAAATGCAATTAATATTTTATAATTTAAATTATTCGGGGAAAAATCTGGTATAGTGTGTTTTAAACGCTCATGAATACCTTCGGTGGACGAAATTAATAAAATGAATTCTGTAGCGCTTTGCAGAAAAGTTCAGGCTATCAAACAATACCAATTTTATTTGATTATCAGCATTTATGTACCTGTAAATAGTTGACAAAAATATATTTTAAATAAAAAATTTGGGGGCAGCGCTTAACCCCCCTATAGAGAGAGAGCCATTACAATCCCTCAAAATGTCAATCCTAGGGGGGGGGGGAATTCTCGAACTGTCAACTGGACTCCTCACACCACAAGAGTCTGCAAGAAGAGGAAAAGGAAAATACGATTTTTTTTCTTAGTACATAGCAGCCTTAAAGACTGTTATCATTTTTATCTTATTTTCTAGTTGCATTTATTATTTTATATTTTAATTCACCTCAGTCGCTCGTATTGTTATGGTATCAATACCAAACTAGCGTAGACAGGAATCGAAACCGTCTTCTCAGATATTCTAACATCTGAACCCACCTCTGTGTTTGTCGTTGATCAACCTTAAATTCTTCCCCACCTAAAGTGTGCCCGATTACCAAACCTCAAACGGAAACCTCACAATCCATTATAGCGACTTCATCACTCGCACTATGTTCAATCACTAAATTTTCTGATTAAGTACTAATCCGCATACGCCTCAGCACTCTTCTACATCCTTCTGAAAACATTATTACATCTCTTACTACAGTGGGCTCATCGGAGGACATTAAAAGGTGTTTCGTCGTTTATAATTTGCTTAGAAAGTTTTTAATAAATGGCTTTTATTTTAAAACAATTTCTGAATACATTATGAAAAATTCGCATCAGAACCGGTTTTCAATATAAATATATATTTAATTTTACTATTTCTTCTAAACATCTTTTAATTTTACAGAGCTTTATCTCAAATATAAAATTCAAATAGGTTTTTGACAGCAATCCGTTAGAGATGGGAAAAAAAATTACTGAAAAGTTTCAACCTAAAATCTTGCATATTTATATATGTAGGATTTGTATTTTAACAGCACAATGTGCCAAGAAATGGCAACACTAACCTGATTACACGTTGTTTCATAATTTTGTTAGCGTAAAAGTAGTATGCACACATTTTTAAGAGTTAGAATATATCTTTGTTCATTACGAATTACGTGTCTTTTCCTGTTTTTTTTTTCGTTTTAATTGCCTTATAAATGTTGACCTGTCTGAACTATGTATCCTTTTTTACTAAAAGCCATATGTATATTTTTATATTGTTCAAAAATACTATAACCACTAAATTACAGTAAATTATTATTGTAATACAATCTTTAAAAAATATTAAAAACTACAATCGTGTTAGTCACTTTATAACAAATTTAGATGATTTTTGGAAATTGTTCCTTTTCATATCATTCTAATATAAATTAATTCATTCTATATTACATAATTTTCTGATTATTTTCTTGCAAATATTAACTTATATAAATATCTGCTTTTAATTGACTTAATTACTAGGGTAAAGCTCGTAACTTTATATTTAATAACGACGTTAGTGACATCGAAGGAAAGGTGAACATTTCAAATTGCTGGTGCATGAAATGTATTTTATACCTGTAATATTATGTCTAAAGTACGTTACTAGTTTAATGGATTTGTGATCAGTATGTATGTCATGCAATTATCAAAATTGAAAGAGAAAGTACTTTTACCACGACATTAAATTGGGTAACAGTAAATTCGGACATCCTTAAACTTTTCATTTTGTTAATCCTAATCACATAAAAGCTAAAGAAGGCGTAGAGCTTTATTTCTTCCGGGCACTGAGTACTAGTCAGCACTGGGAACTAGTAATGAGTATTTTAGTACTTTCACTCTCAGCGCACCTAACGCTACACCCTTTCTGTCCCCCGCAAAGGGCCCAGCAGTCAGCCTGCCGGATGTCTGTCACCTGTTTTCCCGGTTTCCGGCGCCGCCAAGTTACTGAAATGTGAAGTGTATCCCTAGAATTGAAATCTTTCATCCTTATATTTTTGGGGCGAAAGAGGATACGTCTGTTTCCTTTATACCGCCACATCACGCCACATAACGGGACGCTTTCGCACGATATTAGGTGTCCGTGGTGCTTGGGACGGTCGAACGCGCGAACTTGCGCTTTCGGCTGGCTTTTTTATACCCCGCTGTTACTGGTGCGACGGAGAGCGTACAGAATTATAGAATTTCGGGTTGCAGAATATTTCAGAAAAGAGGTGAGGAAATGTTCTGATCTGTAAGTTTGCTGATGCTCTTATGTGTTGTTTATTTATTTATTTATTTATTTATTATTTCCTTTTTGTTGGGTGCCAGAGCTTGCTTAACTTGTTTACGTGGGGTTATTATATGAAAAATATTTAAAATTAATTTAAGATTAATATTTAAGAAACATATTTTGTTAAAAAAATGATAAACATCTGGATATTTTTACGTTTATCATACTTCAACTCGCGACAACCTAAAAAAATATCTCTATCTATCTATCTATCTATCTATCTATACACACACACACATACAGTGAAATTTCTGTAGCCGGCCATTCCTCTAAATGACCACTTTTTTTCGGAACCGTGATTTGTCGCCATAGAGAAGTTTCATTTCCACTGTATATATTGATATAGATATAGATATCAGTAAGCTATTACATTATTTTCTCAGATACAAAAAGTTTGAAAAATCAAAATTTTACACTTCTTTAAAATACGTTGAACTGAGGAAATATATTGATATTTTATAAATTAAGTCTCGATAACAGTAACCTCCTCTTGGCAGTGCCTCCAAAACTCTGAAAGCGGCCCCTTTCACGAAAAATAAATTCGTTAGACTCCCCTATTTTCAACTGTGTTAGCTTTTAGCAAGTAGTTTATAATGCAATGAAAAATATTACTCTCTACCTATTATTATTATGTTATTAGTATTATATGATACTACTAGCTGAATACCCGTGCTTCGCTACGGAGTACATTCAAACTAAATACAACAGTCAATGTGTGCAATTAATGTTAAAAAGCAAAAAATATATTTATAATAAATACAGTGGTCAATGTATGCAATTAATGCCCAAAAAAAATACATTTATAAAAAATCGTAACGGATATTTTTATAGACAAAATAATGTAGTAGAAAATATTCAAATTAAATCTAATAGAACATACTAAAGAATATAGTATGGTTTGAGGAACATTTCTTTTACTGTATTTTAATATTTTTGGATAATGTCCAATCGTCTGCCGCATTAGAAAAAAAAACAAAATTTTTTTTTCAATTTATATCGTTGTTATGCACGTGACGCAAAATTAGTTTAAAGTATCACAAAAAGAAAAGAAACCACGTGATCGGCATTTAATAAATTAAATTCTAAAAATTAATTTTTAAAAATTCATCAAAAATCAGAAAATGGAGGTAAAGATTCGAAAAAGATTTCATTTTAATGAATTTTTATGATCTTTCTCGCGATATAAATTTTATAACTCAAATTATTATTTTAAATCCAAATTTTAAAGAATGTTACAAAAGCGGCTTAAAAATTTTATTTTAAAAAATCTAAGAAGAATTTTTCAAAAGTCTTTCTTAGTGCACCCCTACACTATGAGAAGAATCGCCATGCAAAATTTCAGCCCTTTCGGTCCAGCGGTTTGGTCTCTTCGTTATCTGTCAGTCAGTCAGTCAGTCAGTTACGGAACTGATTTATATATATAGATTACTATATGAAACAATTAATCTTTATGGAGAAAACTCACTATAATCTGTCATTTGAAAATATTTGTTTAGGTACATAATACTTAATTTTTTCGCTATCCGTGCGATGGATAATATTATCTCATTGCCACAATAAATATCGGGGTCAATTTCGGATGTGGAATCTCAAGCCATGTTTCCCATTTAATCAGTTTCGTTATTTATTTATTTATAACAAAGAGGATAATGTTCGCCAACACAAAAGTAAGTCCCACGTAAAGGAATGTCAATGCCATATTTGATAATTAGGAGCAAATATTGCTTACTGATAATTCGAAAATTTTGAAGATTCTGTCTTCTAAGCAGTTCAGCCATTCCATCGAATGCAGTATCGTGAAATATGCTCTATTAAATTTAACTTGCTCAGAAATAATATACATGTAACTCAGATTTTATCAATCCTGGTGACTATTTAGAAAACTTATCTGTGTCGAAAATTAATACCATTGGGGGTATTGCTTGGGCAGGTATGGTCGAAAATTAATACCATTGGGGGTATTGCTTGGGCAGGTATGCTTTTAATTCTACAATAAAAAAAATTTCAAAATTAAAATTCTAAATTGATCAAGTATTTCTTTACATTTATAATGAACTCTATATACTCGTATGAGGAAAAATAATTATAGCAAAATGTGTGTAAACTTAGAGTACCGGACCCCCATAAGCATTTATCGCATTAGATTCCTTCACACCTGTGTATTTCTTCTTCTATTAGGGAAAAAAAAAACTCATGTGTTTCCTCTGAATAGTTATTAATAAATATATTGTTTACTTTTATTGCCACGAATACGGCAGGTATAAGCTTTAACAGATTTATCTGGAATACATTGTTCCTTTGCAACCGGCAAAGGTAAATTGACTGATAAGGTGCTAAAATATTAAATGAACTGTGTCAGATAAATCACATCACACCATTCACCGAACAAACTAGCTGAAAATTCAGGGCATCATTTTACGAGCTGATTGAGTCTTTCTTTCGTACAGTGAATTAAACATCCCGCAACCTGGAAGCTCATACAAAAGAAATTAAGTATTCGAACAACCCCACAAAAACACAAATGAGGCATTAAATTATGCGCCTGGAAGACAATCAGATGACATAACACGTTTAGGCTTAAGAATGACACAAAAGATCTTCGATTGTAATTCCATCGCGAGATAAATGTTGCCATCTAAGAGTTCGCAATTGTTCTGATGGGACGTGATATCACTGCCCAATGAGAAAAAATGCCTCCGAGGTATGGATATATTAGCGAAAGATGCTCGAGGCATTGTGGTAACAATGCGTTTCGTGATTGCACAATTCGTAAACAATTCGATATTATTCTTTTCATGTCGGAAATGAGATTCGATACCGGTCTGCCGCGAAAGGACTGCATTAGAGATGCCGCAAAAAATAATTTACCTTTAATATTTACCGAAATACTAATTTTTCTGCACATACCAAAATTAGTATTTCAAAATATGATGAAACTAAAAGAAAATATTTAAAATTATTAAATCATGTAAAGCGGATATAGTGTGGATATTACATGTTGCTATCAACATGTTCTTGTTTTTTGATAGTGCTGTCATTAAAAGCATAAATATTGAATGTTATTAGATCACAAAATTTCTTTACTTGAACCTGCTTAGCTTTTCTTATACTGTAATAGTTTTATAATCATACAAAAAATATTGGGGAAAATTTCTAAATATGCTAGAATATACTGCCACTAGACTCGTAATTTTGCCATCAATAATTTGACAAGAATTATTATTAGAGTTTTGCCATCTTTTCTAATTATTAAGATTGCAAAGCTTTTGCTGGACATTTGGGTATCTAAGAGAAAATTACTGGGCGTTTAACCTTTTTTTTAGTAATCAAAGCATCTTTTCTGTCTAATTTGAACAATCACTGAAGAAATCAAAGATCATTGCGAATTGTTAAAGTTACAAAAGGTTTTACATGAAATTCTTTTGCAAATTAGTTTAATGAGTATTGAGAATCGATTTTCTTGATAGTGTTTCTGTTTAAATTTTCTTCAAACTCCGATTTAAAATTTAATTTACATTTGTAATGTTTTTGTTCGGGTATTGAATAATATTTCATAATTTCTGATGTGAATTAAACTATTTCAGTTTTGTTAACATTTGTCTCATGATAATGTTTTCAATAAAGCTGAAATTAGAACTCGGAAAAATTTATTTTCTCTGGCTTTCTGCGCGACCATAAATGTCAAAATTTTGTTCTCAGTCGCCTTAGAAAGATTTTCACACATATAAGAAACATTACGTTCTTATAAAAAAATTAACTTGATTTCGTTGTCTTCATTATTTTTTTAAATTTTGTAACCTCGTCTGTAAGTTTTCAACTTCATGTCTGCTGTATATTTGAATTTTTTTTCAGAATGATTTTAGCATAACATAGAACGGTATTTTTTAATACCCATGAAAACATAATTTAAAGTGTGAATCTAAGTATCCTTTATGTGACAACGGAATTTTTGTGTTGTCTTTCAATTTGTGCGTTTGTTCATTTCAAACGGATTCACGTATTTTAGCTATGATATACCAGCACTTTTTTGTTTAATAAATTCGGCAACACTTTTTGTGCGATCCGTTAAGTTAAGCTCATCAGGTATGTTCTCGTTCATTCCAAAATTCCGCTAAAGTAATTATATTCATCATGGATGATTAATATGTATAATATTATCTTCCATCAGTTTCCTCTCACCATAATATCGCGATTATAGTCTTGATAGACATTTACCGCCATAACGTTTCTGAATTATGGAAATCAGAGTAAATATAGAGTGGTTATTTGCATCATAATGCTCTATCTGTTTTCGAGTAATGCACTAAGATAGATAATTTGCGAGAAAAGTAAATAAGCGCTAAAGATATACGCATAAATGACGATTAATCGATTACCCGCCTGTCATAACTCGATGTTGTTCCAATAAAGTATCAAAAGAGAGGGAAAAAAATGCCCTCGAAGATTAATGTTGTGTTACACTCGTTTTATTGACGACCTCGATGTTCCATGTCGGTCACTATTTTAATACGATAAACGCCCTGTCTGTTTCTGTCGTCGTTGCGAGCGCTTCTAAATAATGTATGTTAATGCTGTTTACATCGAATAATGCTTGAGAGCATATTGTAGAGTTCAATACACGTAATAAATTCCTTGTCTAAGTTATAAGTACACCTTTGGAATAGATTTTCTAAATGTATTTGAGTTTTGTTTTATCATCTAGGTTTCATCATGCCATATTGTAATGAATGTTTTGCATGGGGAACCGAAATCGAATTTCATCACCTCGAGTACCTTCATCACCTTTAAAGTATTAAAATGGGCAGTATTTATTATGCGATGCCAAATGGTGTGTCAAATGTTAATTTCCTTCATGCTACAGGGTTTTATGACGGCATTTAACAATGTTATGAAAACATTTTACTTAATGAATCTTTTTTATACCCTTGTTTCTCATTTCATCATTAAAATTTTAGTTCTGTCCTGCGGGGTCTTTCCTGCAGGATAGCTTCTACCCCTTTAACTCTGCCCGTACACATGACACAATTTACTAGTTTTACTTGACTTAAACCCACTTTTTGTGATGTTGTGTTTAGATTTTTGCTCTTTTAGTCCCGGCTTGGCGCAAGATAATAACCTTGGTGCCATAAAAATCCAATCTATCGACATCTCGTCTTTCCACTCACTTCTCAAAGACGATGCCTTATATTAATATGAAAATGGAAATATATTAGTAATGCCTCAAAATTTTTCAGAAGTGTTTTCACAGATAATTGTAAAGAGAATATGAACTATATTCAAGATTGTAGATTAATCACTTTTCATTTGCATCCATATACGATTAAATTTTAATTATCTGTTTTAGGAGACACCTCTAATCACAGTGCCCTATCTTCCCAGGTAGCAGGGGAGAACTGTAATCATGACAATAGTCCTAGAGGAAATTACAATTATCATTTACTAATTTACATATTAATGGATATGTATATTTTTTTCAGTCATTATGTTTAGAGGGTGTGTCAATATCTTGCTATGCTTTTCATTTTTCTTTTTTTTTTTATTTAATCTTACTTCCCTTAATTTTTTTTCCTAAAGCCATATGTCATTATGAAATTGCTTGGTATCCCAATTTTCATTAGACTGCTTCATAAATTAATGGAAGTTATGTTAGACATCGTGTATCTTATTAGGTCATTATTTTTGCTCTTTAACGAACTTAAGAAGCTATTAATCGAAGCAGCTGAGCGGAGTAATTAACGTTGTATAACTGATCTTAAAAACTTTTCACCTGGCACGATGCTCTTGTCATCCCCCGTGTAATCGCCCATTTAAGCAACTCGCCTGTCGTGAATCCATTCTTAAGAGTCTGTTTGGACGCTTATGTATTACATGCCTCTGGCCGAAACGGAGGATTACTTTCAGGGTATCTGGCTCGCCTACTATTTTTCCTTTTAGGCTCCGCGTGACCTACTGGCCATAATGTCACGACATGTGTCATCCGACACTGGCACGAAAGATCGTCGGGGGTGTCCCTATTACGAGGCACGTCCTGAGCAAAGGCGTTCGACCCACTTAAAGCGTGTCGTGCTATTAAACGAACCGTCTTGTCCGCGGAGAAGAGATGGGAGGGGGGGACCCGTGTGTTGGAACACTTTTAGGGACGATCATAACCCATTTTAAGATAAGAAAAAAAAATTTAATGGATGATATCGCCAAGGACGAACGTTATCGTCCGCGATTTTGAAAGTGAAATGCAGCAACAATTTGTAATGGAGGAAGACTCTGTTGAATTTATGTATCATGATTTTAAAAAGTATGTTTTCGAAATACGGCTTTAAAGATCGGATATTATTGCTATATCGGTTTTTGGGAGAGTTGCAAAGGAAGATCCCAGAAACCCTATTTATTAACTGGAAAGTGAAAACGCTTTGAATTTTTTTCTATTTTTCATCGTGACACTGTAAAGGAAAAAAAATCACGAGTGGAAAAAAAAGAAAAGTTGTTTTTTCATCTGCGGTACGAATTTTCATCAACCAAATAGACATTTTGTAAATAAAAAAAGGGTGGGTTAGGGAGGTTAAATCAAGCTGTTGCATAGAGGTTTCATGTTTAATTACTAGATCCCTTGATGCATTTAATGCTTGTTGATAGTTGATAGTACATACCCCCCTATGTAGTATATTCCGTTGAAGGAATGTGCGTCTTCCAAGATGATAATGTTCTTTGTGATCGGACTGCTGTGGTGAATGTTTGTGTGTATATATATATATATATATATATATATATATATATATATATATATATATATTGGGGGGGGCAGGCGGGGGTATTTGCTAGAAGGCCTAACATTGTTAACGAGCATACGCGAGAAAAATCTCACATATGTAGTATCACTGATACACGCTACATGAATAATTGAAAGAAAAGCAGTGTTTTTGATGAGATATGAAATAAGTAATAGTTCTTTTTTTCTTGCGTCCACTAACGTTGTGTGTCTACTATTGATGACACATGAATGAACGAAATATATTTTTCCTGTATGCTCATCAACGTTTGTTAAACATATTGAGTGAAAATTTATTTCAATTTAATGTACTAAGTGTCCGTTTTTGCGGCATATGCAAGAACTGATACCAAATTTTTATTTTGTTTCTCTTTTTTATTGCGTACTCGCATATTTTTACTTGGTTTCCGAATTTTTAATAATAATTATATATATATATATATATACACACTAGATACACAAAGAGAAATCTTTATAGTTAGAAATAGAAGGTACACGTCATTATATACAAAGTTTTGTGTTACAAATTTTGTGGAAAAGAGTATAATTAACGTATTTGACATTTGCATGTTACAGTAGTTTTGATAAGTTTTATAAATGATGAAATACTTGATGATTCTCTACTGCGATGAATTCATTCTCTGCACAGGGCAAAAATATTATTTGAATCTGTTTAGATCGAATGTGCATTAGTTGAACTTCGATGCTACTGTTTCAGACGTGTTTCAGTAACCGTTATTGCCAGTTGATTATCACGTACCAAGTACTGTCTTAATTGGCGCTTCGCTATCTCTCACTGAAATCTCAATCGATACTCATTAACAGATCACCCTGCGAAGGTAATATTTATGAAGCTTGGCCGCTGCACTCGAGTGTCAACACGCTCCAACCTTGATACATCCAGAACTGTCGGTTATGAGGGCAGAAAATTGTCCCGGCACAACTCGTTATTAAAAGTTACTAAACCACTTCATCGACTCTCTTAATTAACCCACAAATCGGGCAAAGAGGTCCGTTGCCTCGCGGAGCCTTGAGAGAGTTTCTTTCCCGAATAAAGCCTTGGGAGCCAGCTAGCTCTCTAATGAAGTAAGCGTCTGAAACTGCTGGGAAGAAAAAAGAAATCCTGACGAGTTGGTTAGTTTCGTAACGGCGTCTTCGAGTTCGCTCTGATGAAAAAGTAATACCATAAAATCGACTGAAAATGACGGCCGTGTTTAAACGTGCGAAATTAAAGAGTCTCTGCTTTGGTGTTAAGAGAGCAGGTTGAGTTTATGCACAATAGCTTTCATTAGGAACTCTATTAGATAAGCTCATGTGTGCCATTAGATATTTCTTTTATGCACACCCCTTCCGATTTTCTACTTTTTAAATTCTAAAGCTTTAGTAATAATATGTCAGATTACCCTGAAATATTCGTTAGGGACTCTAAATTAGCTCATTATATGCTATAAAAAATTCTTTTTTTCTGCACCATCCCGTCCGCTTTTCTGCTTTTTAAATTTTAAAGCATTAGTAATAATATTTAAGATTCCTTTTTAAACTCTAAAGCTCTAGTAATAATATTTGAGATTACCCTGAAATATCCGTTAAAGACTCTAAATTACCCATTACATCCGATAAAAAAAATTCTTTTCTTTTCTCTGTACCATTCGTTCCGCTTTTCTGCTTTTTAAATCTTAAAGCTTTAATAATAATTTTTAAAATCACTTTTTAAACTCTAAAGCTTTAATAATATTTGAGATTAACCTGAAATATTCGTTAGAGACTCTAAATTAGCCCATAATATCCGATAAAAAATTTAATCCATCTGCATCATTCCTTCCGCTTTTCAGCTTTTTAAATCTTAAAGCTTTAGTAATAATATTTAAGATTACCATGAACTAACAAAACAGCGAACTGCCCTTAGTAAAGTTAGAGAGATCAGTATCGAATGTATCTTAATTTATTTTATAAGTATATATTTGTTTATGTATGAGGAGAGTACAGAGAGATGGAAAAAAGGAAATTTCTTTTGTCCTTAAAAGAAGATTCTGGGCATTTAGTATACAGTGAATCTTCTCTAGACGGCCACCCCTCTAAACGGCATTATTTTGTTTAGAACCTATTAAAGACTCCATAGAGCCAATATTGCAGAAGAAACCCCTTTTCCATAGCCGCCCCTCAAAACAATCACTCTTTTTCGGAACCATTACTGGCCGCCATTGAGAAGTTTCGTTGTATTTGGAAATGTTTATTGAACTAAAAATTTAAGAAAATAAGTAAAGACCGATTCTCTTCCTTTTCCCCCCATTAATTATAACAGAATTTCATGCAAAAAAACTATCCAAGTAATAATAACAACTTTGATAGCTTTTTGTTTCCTCAAATCTTGTTTGTTCGCTGAACTTTGATGAGAGTCAAACGAATAGATAAATAAATGTACTCTAGCTGAGAAGTCCTTAAAATTTGCATTTTAATTTTATATTATTATTATCATTATTATTTTGTTTTGTGCTATGGCCTGTACAGGTTGCGTGTGGGGTTTTATTTCTCCAAATTTCACTCTGAGTCTCAATGCTTTTTTAAGACCAGGCTATACATTGTTTGGAGAGAGCCTCCTGCTCATTCCTGGTATCAGCGACCTGGTCTGGCCTTGCTCTTTAGAGGTCCGAGACCAATACAGTCTGCCATGGCTCATCTTCGGAGTGACCATACAAAAGGTATGCGCTTCGAGAACTCCACGAAGGTCTCTCCCCCTTGTCACTGTTCTGCTGCTCCTGCGAATCCTTCCCACATTGTGGACTCTTTAGGTATCCCCGTCAGCATGCAGGACAACGGGATACTGCTGCCTCCCACGATAGAGCCTCGTGGACCTGGTCTAGCATTTTGTAGTCCAGAGGACTTAGCAACATCATCATTTCTCAAGAATAATAAATTATTTATGAACGTATCAGGATTATTATGTTCCATCATACATTAATAACAAAAATGTCGTTGCTTGATAGTTATATACACTCATGGACAAGAAAATTAGCGAACCAAGAAATAATTGCGGGATCGTAACGAAACTTGCAATGAAGGTACATGTCGGGGAGATATGCAAATGATTAGAAATGCAGCGTGATTGCGCATTACGTATAGCCGGTAGAGGGCGTTGAACATCGTACTCTGTGGAGTATAAAACAGGTAACCAAAGCTTGTATGAGTGTGCTGAATCATTTACAAAGGAAGAGCTGAGATAGACATGCCATTATGCCGTGTTCGAAGACAATATAAGCAGTTGTCTCAGTTTGAGAGGGGGAGAATCGTCGGGATGATGGAAGCTGGGTGGTCAGCTAGGCGAGTAGCTCGTCAATTAGGCCGCTCTGATTGTGTTGTGAGGACGTGTTGGGACCAGTGGACCCGAGAGATGTCATGTACACGAAGACCAGGCTCAGGACGCCCTCGAGAGACCAGTCGTTGAGAAGACCGCCACATCGTAAGAGATGCACGCGCACACCCAACTGCTTCATCGGCCGCCATCCAGGCACAGGTAGCACCTTCACTAGGGGCCTCTGTGTCTTCTCGAACCATACGAAGGCGCCTGGCTGAAGGACAGTTGGTATCGCGGCGCCCATTACGTGTGCTGCCCTTTACGTCAACCCATCGACGCCTCCGTTTGGAGTTTTGCCGCGCACGAGGAAACTGAACTGCAGCGGAATGGAACCAGGTCGTCTTTAGCGACGAATCCAGATTCAATCTCGGCAGTGATGACATTCGTGTTCGTGTGTGGAGAGCCCGTGGTGAACGCTTCAATCCTGCCTTTGCTGTACAGCGACACATCGCTCCCACAGCTGGTGTGATGGTATGTGGTGCCATTGCCTACAATACACGGTCACCCCTAGTATTGTTCCGTGGCACCATGACAGCCCAGCGGTATGATCATGAAATCCTGTAACCACAAGTGTTGCCACTCATGCAACGGCTCCCAGGAGACATTTTTCAACAAGACAATGCTCGGCCTCATACGGCAAGGGTGTCACAAGACTATCTCCGCAGTGTTACTACCCTTCCTTGGACTGCCCGATCCCCAGATTTGTCTCCAATCGAGCATATCTGGGATCATTTGGGACGACGAGTTGGGCATCCCACGAGTTTGAACGAACTAGAGGCAAGGTTACAGCAAATATGGAACGAAATGTCTCAAGACATCATACAGAACTTGTATGAATCAATGCCCGATCGTATCGCATCGTGCATTCGCGCTAGAGGGGGTCAAACGGAGTATTAACTCCTCCGTTCTTTTGCCTTTTTCTCTGAAATAAATTATCCTTTTTCTTTGATTTTCTTATCATTTACTTATATCAAAGTAGTCATTACGTATGTAAAATTTCGTTTCATTTTGACAACTCCTTCTTGGTGCGCTAATTTTTTTGTCCATGAGTGTATTTTTTTGTTTACTTATATATTATTTTCTTGTTTTCATTACTTACTTACACACACACACACACATCTATGTATATAAAACAGTTCCTTAACTGACTGCTCACTTACTGACTGACTGATTGACGGACTGACATACAACGCACAGACCAAACCGCTGGACCTAAAGGGCTAAAATTTTTCATGGCGATTCTCCTTATAGTGTAGGGATGCACTAAGAAAGATTTTTGAAAAATTCTTTAGAATTTTTAAAATTAAATTTTTAAGCTGTTTTTGTAACTTTTTTTAAGTTTGCATTTAAAATAATAATTTGAGGGTAATAAAATTTATATCACGAGAAAGATCATAAAAATTCCTTTAAAATGAAAACTTTTTCGAATCTTTACCTCCATTTTCTGATTTTTGGTGAATTTTTAAAGATTAATTTTTAGAATTTAATTTATTAAATGCTGATCACGTGATTTCTTTTTCTGGTACTTTAAATTAATTTATCGTCACGTTCATAGCAACGAAATAGACAAAAAAAAAACATTTTTTTCTTGCTAATGCGGCAGACGATTGGAAACTATCCAAAAAAAATATTAAAATACAGTAGAAGAAATGTTCCTCAAACTGTACTATATTAACTGTACTATATTCTTTAGTATGTTCTATTAGATTTAATTTGAATATTTTCTTCTACATTATTTTGTCTATAAAAATATCCGTTACGATTTTTTTATAAATATATATATATATATATATATATATTTTTTTTTTTGCATTAATTGCATACATTGACCGTTGTATTTAATTTGAATGCACTCCGTAGTGAAGTACGGGTTTTCAGCTAGTATATATATATATATTTATATATATATATATATATATATATATATATATATATATATATATATATATATATAAACAGTCGAACGTCTCTATGCGGCCTTGTCATGGTTCCGAAAAAAGTGGCCTCGGGAAAGTTTTCTTCCATAACATTGGTTCTATGGAGTCTTTAATATGTTCTGAACAAAATACGGTCGTTTAGAGGGGTGGCCTACTAGAGAAGTTTCGCTGTAAATAGGATACGGGCGTAATATTTAACAGATGAATTATTTTTTTCTCCCATCTATTTAGAGAGTTGCCTCATTTTGATTGTTAGAAAAGAAGCGTGCATGTCGTAATTACATTATACAAGAAACTTATTTAAGTTGAAAATAGTTCGTTGTGTAAGGTTCATAGCATGGCTTAGTGATGTAATGGTGCAGCACTGCTTCAGGAGAAGGTCACGGTTCAATTTCCACATTGTTTTAAAGGGAAGGGTTAAAACGCATAAGGAAATGTGGCAAAGAGGGCTTCGTTTTAGTGACGCTCAATGAAAATAAACTGATTTCAGCCGGGTGTCAGAGCCCCTAGAATGTTAGATTCGAAAGTGAATATCGTGGCATTTGGATATTAAGTACGAAAAAACTATCCTATCTGGAAACCAAGAGTGTTTTGAATTTGAATTCTTAACTTTTTTACTGAAAAAGATGCGTGTAAGATAATGTGTTAAACGTTCGTCGTTAATGTGCTCTGCATTGTTGTTTTTGTATGATTGAAAATGCTGGGCGAAGATATCTTTCGTTGCACATGCCTGTCTGGTTGGGGAAAAAAATCAAAATTTTAGGTCATTATTGGGTGCATTGAACCCTAAGATAACATTTTCAATGTCTGTTTTTTAAACCTGTTCCATTAATACTTAAAATATATAATTACCTCTTTTTTGTCTCTGCCTGTTTATAAGTTTTTCCCTTTTCTTTTTCAGGTAAGTCTGAATGAATTTCTTATGGAAAATAAATCTTCATAAATTAGCAAGATATGAGGTACAAACTTATTGCTTTCTCATTTTATTGAAGTACTTTTCTTGGATAATAGTAAACCTGGTAATTTTGATCTTGAATTTTTAACTGGACTAATTTTATTTTTTAAAAATAAATGTTGGTTAGAATAGGTTTTTTTTATAATGTAAAAATGAGATTCTGTATAGGTATTTTCTTGCTGTTCGTGGATTGTTCAAGTGTTGTTTCAAGTTAACGTTTTCAGAATTGCTTTTGACATTAGGTTTGACTTGTGCTGAATTTGTAGATACCATTTTACAGAAAATACAGTTTTAATATTTATTTTCCTATTTCACCCCCAACATTGACAGAAAAGTAAAAAATTAGAGAAGGTAGAGCGAAAGGAGTCAGTAAGCATTTCCTTACATAGAGTTCAATTTTAACATTTAGCGGTTTATGTCCTGTATAAATTAAGAAATAACAATGAAGTACTTGAGAGACTCTTATAAGGTATTTAACACAATTCTTCTTTTATTTGAGTCCCAAATTTGAAACTGACAGCAATGAATTAAAAGATAATTGCTCAGTGAAAGGAAAAGAAAAATGGTAATCAACCGTATATGACTGCAAGCTACCCGATCACTGCAATATGTTGCACGTGGATGATAACTAAAAGCTGTGAATGAGGTTTCAGGAAAACAAGATAGATCTTGTGCGCAAGAACTCTTAGGCCGTCTGCACACGGAGCAACTCAAAAGAAACTGATAACTGACTCCAGTCACAAACCCAAACTCGTCGGACGAGTTTGTAACCAATTGCGCCGTGTGCGTGGCTCCATTCAATTACATAGGTTACGACTCATCACGGACTGGTTTGTGACTGGAGTCAGTTATCAGTTTCTTTTGAGTTGCCCCGTGTGCAGACGGCCTTAAACATTACAACAGATTTTTTTTAAACATTCAGTACATGCCGATGTAGTGTATTTGCCGGCGTTTAAGACGTACCCCGTTGTTGTACCAAATAGGTGGTACGAAGTTCATTTCATATCATGTAACCATGTTTAATGAGGGCCGCGAAATAAACTGAAAAATTTAAATTGTACGTACGGTGACATTAAAACCAACAGCTTACATCATCCTCTTCCGATTGAGTGGCTGATTTTTCTATCTACTTTCGATTTTAGCTGAAGAACGTCATGAACTTCTTATAACGTGTACATCTAAAAATTTGTTTTTTTCTATTGTAATAGTTTCCAACCCACGCACTATTTGTCAGACGCGAAGTTTGCGAAAAAGGGGGGGGGGACTACCTGCTGATTTCATCTTACGCCAATGATAAGTAAGTGCTGGTGAGTTTTGTTTCTCTCTCATCCAGCAGAAAGAAGTGATCGGGCCTTGAGATATTATAGTTAACCTTGGTTACGAGAGGCCGCGATCTGAAAAGAACCGTTACTGGCATTGCGCAACGGACAGTCCTTCTACTGTTGCTGCGCTCATTGTTTCATTCACTGTTACCGTGAGAAGTTCTTGAATGTAACAGATCGATATCGACTCGCAGAGATTACCATATCGCGGAAGGCCGTAAGGAGAGAAGGCTGCTTGGGAATCTTGTTTTGTGTTTTAATGTGTTAAATGATAACGGTGTGTCGTTGTAGTTGCTTTAAGAAAACGGACGCGGAGATAACTGACATACTTAATGAGGCTTCCATCGGTTTTGCCCGCAATTCGGGAGATGTCATTACGTTTATTTATTGGGCTGGAACGTTCATGCGTTTGTGATATATTAGCTATTAATTAAGACCCAAATCCTCGCGTATGTGTTTAGGCGTAAGAAGAAATGGTCGCGTTCATAGTTCACGTTTAATTATTCATTCCCTTTGTGTAAAAAAATTTTTAGTTGCCCTTAAAAGTCTTAAGAAATTTTTATTATTTGATTTTTTTTAACTAGAAATATCCATTTGAAGATTCTTTTTTTTATCACTAGAATCATGCATTAAAAACATCTCTCGGATCTTGAACTATAACCTGCTATAATATCAGTCTCAGTTGAAATTCGATAATTTGCGTTTTTACTGTGGAAACTTCCCGCAGTTTAAAGGTTAGTTAAAACTGTTACTCGTATTTCTCTTTGTCTTTAACTGATAACAGTAGAGATGCAAAATTATACCTATCGAAGCAAAATACTTAAAGATGACGTCATGTCTTATTATCATTCTTTCCTCGTACGCGAGAGACCTTGTTATGTCAAGTTTAAAATCAAGTGAGGATATCGTATAATTTAAGCCAGTTTTTCTTAGAGAACTGATTGTTTAAATGCTTGCGTGTACATACTGAAGTATAAAAAATGTTATTAAAATCCTTAAGTGTTTGAGACTTCTCATTTTTTCAGCTGAAAAAGTAAGCAGACAAGCTCTATATGAAATATTATATTAATACCATAATTAATTGTTTTTATTTTTCAGACTATTAGTTAAAGGAGCGTATTCTTATAATTCAATAATCATTTGAACATTTATAAAATGGTGACGTTTATTTAAACTTTGTGTGGGGTGATAATATAGTGAACGGTAGTCATTTATTTGCCTTAAAACTGCTTTTTCCTTCGTTCTACTCTTTATGCACGGAAGCAGCCTCATGCGTTTTCCCTCTAAATTCGGCTTCTTAAGAACAGAATCACTGCCTCTGCGTGTTAAAGCCAGAGCACTTCGTGCTACCAAATGAAGAATAATGAGACATTAAAGTTACTGTGGTTTTAGTGGGAGGGGCCCAAATGCAACATCTTGAAACACACGCCTCGACCTAGCGATGCTCAAGGACAGCTTGTTCTCGGCATTCACTTAGTAACGCTTACATCGCGAGAATCATTTTGTGCGTGGCGTGTTCAGTTATAGGGAAAGCGATGTGCATTTGTATTCGTTTCTTATGAAAATGAATCGATTCTCAGCACGGGAGAGCATAATTGGTACGCACCATTTTACGTCGTATTATATAGTAATAGCAATATTTCGTAATTGTGGCAAATACGAGTTTTTACAGATACGGCCGACTTAATTTTTAAGGCTACTGTTGTACTAACCCTATTGGATTCACTCACTCACTTCAGTGTTAACCTATGGAGAAAACTTGTCTACTATTTACAGCTACATAAATGCTGGTAAGCCGATAAAAATAGTATTTCCAGTTAGCCTGATCTTTTCTGCGTGTTGCAACAGCATTCATTTTATAAATTTCACCCACCAAAAGGAATTGATGAGCGTTTAAAACATGCTATACCAGATTTTTTTCCCGAATAATTTAAATATTATTTGCATTGAAAAAAAAAAAGATAAAAAGCCCCAAGGTATAATTTTTTTTGTCTATTACGGAGTACAATTTTTTTTTTAATCTTTCAATCCAAGTCCACAATCCTTGGACACATTTTCTCCAGAGGTTAACATTGAAGTGAGCGAATCCAATAGGATTTGTACACAGCAGCCTTAACAGAGGTCTGAATTGAACAGTTTATAAATCAAGAGGGTTTTATATGGGACTAACATTATTGTTCATCTGTCTAGTAATAATCCCACGCCGTGTTCAACTAGACTCGTTAAGCCTCACTAGTTTATTTTCTAGTTTAGCATAACTGGAACCGTGCCAAAATGTACCAGGAATATAAATTTTACACACTATTAGACGATCATTCAATAATAAACATGAGACCCCAGATTCGCATCACATTGGTTCGAGAAAACACGTATTTCACCAGAAAAATGCTAATGTGATAATATTATTTCTTGAAAACGACCGCTTGTATAGAACTGAGGTATACGTAAAATCTAAAACTTTTATCATTATACGCACTGGAATTTTTAAAATGATTCGGTAAGAGCGTAGTGAAAAGGAGAAAGTGTATTAATTGAAAGCCGTATTTCTCTGGATGAGGATATATATATATATATATATATATATATATATATATATATATATATATAGGTAGTAAGAATTTTTTTATGCTTCTAGATAAATATAGTCCAACACAGCCTTCAGAGAAATTTGGAGGTAATACATTTTTATACTCTTTTGTGATTGGTTAACTATTAGTGTTCATCTTAAACATGGCTGGGTTATTTTATTTGTCATGTTCATTATTTTTTTAATACTGACATTGATTCATGGAGAGTCATAATAATGACATTAAATTTAGGAAGTGTACTGACCTTCTCATTGTTCTGATGGATGCAGGATTGTTAACATTGACATTAAAATAGTCTACATGGTTCCAGCTCGGAATTATTGATTCACTACTACTTACAAGGAGTTGACTGCCCTCTTAGAAAGACGGTTCCGCCTTTTTCCATTGCGTGACTGTTGTCAGATTGAAAACTTCCTAATGGATTTCGTATCTTTTGCCAATGAAAGTCGGTAGACGCAGTATGTAAAGTTATTTTTGCCAACTGAGTAGAATAATGTTTCATTTCGACGTATATTCTGGGTGGAAGTAGAAATTTTATATATATTTTTAAGGTTTTGGTCCATGAGTATAATAGATCAAAATTTTAATATTCAAATATACGTCAGGTTTCCAATACTAGCATTTTGCACGTATTAGCGAAATCCCCATTCGCTATGTCGGGACTTAACTTTCTTAAACAACAATCGTTTTATCACCACAACACATTTTTATTCAACATAAGTTCATTAAATTTACAACACGTCGACATTCATATCTTCAGAACAACCTCTCTGTGTTGTCATCCCAGAGCGCAACAATAAACTTTCAATTAAATGCCGCTCATGTTGTTAAATTTTACCAATTACACACGCAAAAGAAAAAATAACATTTTCCTCTCATATTTTTGTACTAGATAAAAGACCCATGATGTTAATAGGTAGAAAATTTTTCATTTCGCGATATAATCTTAAGTGAAGGTAGAAAATGTATAAACCTAGTGTTTATACCATCTGTTAAATGCTACTGTTTTTCAATTAACTGTGCCAAATAATGATGCACTGGTGTGAGCGGGAAAAACGAAAAGTACAAAAATTGCTCTTGTATACCGAAAGGAATGAAATATTACTGGCCTGAAATGCACTACCTTTACTGTTTTAAAGAGAGTTTAACCAATATTATAACAAAAACTTGCAGAGCTTTTCAGTTATTCTACCAGAGAAAAACTTATATATTCCTGTGTTAATGAAAGCTCATTAACACAGTTGACTTTGATGTTGACTTTCATTTTAAAAGGGTGAACTTTTTTTACTATTTTTTTTCTGTCTGTGGTTCATAGTTAACCCGCAAGAGGATAATTGGAAAGTTGGTCGACCCTTCTCCTTACGAAGCTAAACTCCACATCTATCAAGTTTAAATCTTTTAATTCCTTCTTTTATCTGTAATTGCTTCAATACTGCAAAAACCTCCCTTTTGGTGGGAAACCGTTTTTGGTTCCCTTCCCTGCCTATAAATGGTGCCAGTGGTCCAATACTCAATCTCATGATTAAAAGCGGTCATTCAGTTTCATTTTAGCGAAAGTCATCGTCAAGGTATCTGCTGTTTAGCACACAGTTATCGGTTTACTCCTGCTCTATGGGGAAACGGAATTTTCTTTGCAAGTCAAAGTTAGGACCAATCACGGATCCAGGCTGCAGCCATGCGATTTTTCTGAATTCATTTTTGGCAACTTGTTTACTTCGGAAAATTACTATAAGTATATTAATTCATTATCCGTTCGGAGGTGAAAGTAGTGCAATGCTTCGCATTGCTAGGAACTCCGTAAACCCTACCACCTTATGCGTGTATGTATGTAAATATGCGTAGATGTAGAAAACCTATTCAAATACAAAAGGAGATATATCAAAACCTCTTTAAAGTTTTATTTATTTATTTATTTTTTTTTGTTAATTTCAAATTACTCAAGATTTTTTATTTATTATTTTCATACCGATCTTTATGGAAAGACGTTGAGAAAAAAAATAGTCATTGCAAAATACGCCCAAATAAAAATCAAATTTCTCTGCCCCGGACCTCCTTAAAAACACTTCTTTCCTATTTAAAATTTGTTAAAAACGCTGGTTTGCTCTTGAGTACACAATCTGAAAGAAATATAAGCTTCGGGCCCAAGTATATTTGGGTATACTCAAACGGTAAAATCACTCAAGATTTATGCGTGTTAGGGAGGCGACATCGATAACAAAACATCGATTTTCAATATTAAAACATCGATGCTAATAAAACCGCCCAAAAAACCATCGATGTTTTAAAACATCCATTTTTAAAAATTGGTTTTGTAATCTCTAACA
This sequence comes from Dolomedes plantarius, assembly GCA_907164885.2. NCBI lineage: Eukaryota > Metazoa > Arthropoda > Arachnida > Araneae > Dolomedidae > Dolomedes > Dolomedes plantarius. The sequence goes on along the minus strand of OU015498.1, from coordinate 100,816,796 downwards.
TTAATGTTACTTCGGTTAGTCGTGTGTGTGTGGGGGGGGGGGGATTTAATTTTACTCTCTGATTGGGCTGACACGAATGACCAAAAACTTGGTTGCTTTTGCCTTGGGCTACATTGATGACTCAAAATTCTCGTTGTAAATATCGCCATGTTTTGCCTAATTAATTAAATGTTGAGTAATTAAGAATGCATAGTGAGTAATATTATGTAATGAATAATAAGTGTATTGAATAAGTATTTAATGAATAATAAGTGTATTGAATAAGTATTGAATGATGAATAAGTATTGAGTATTGAGTGATATAATGCAATGAATAATAAGTGTAATGAGTAATAAGTGTTGAATGTATTGTATATTGAATGATATAGTAAGGTATTAGGTATGATAATAGTGTGATAGGTCCAGATAAATTCATGGTATTGCCAGAAGTTTTGAGGGACTTAAGGCAAATATTGCATTTCGCCAATTTGTCAGAGGTTTCGCAAAAATATTTCCAAACGGAACTTTTGGGAGGCATTTTACTAATAATGTTAAGGTCAACCTATATAAAACCAGAACAAAACAAAATCTTAAATGGCTGCTCTCGTGTATATACTATTTATAAAATAAAACCCCATGGGAGGTTCTGGAGTGTCAGGAACATTCCAAGCGCTCTGATTGGTTCATTGGTTGTTGATTGCCATTTGTCTGTTTGCTAAGGAATCGTTCCCCCTTTTATATTCGTCCTTTTCAGAATTCAAACTTACATTTACTGAGTGACAATTATGCTACGTGGTAAATTTTTTTTATTATGGTACTTTTTCATTTAAAAAAAAAAAACTTCGAGACAACGTAAAACACCGAGCACAAAACATCGATGTTAAAAAAACATCGGCTTCAATAAATCGATGTTTAGAACATCGATGTTTTTATCAAAACATCGATGTCGCATCCCTAATGCCGGTTCGTTTTAGGAAACTACTTCCTGAAAATCGCATGTAGCGTAGTTTCCAGGACGAAAAATATGCAGCGTTGTGAAAGCATTATTGCGTTGTACTACTACATGGGATATTTCCTTTCCCCTTTCCCTGAGACATATACTGCCCTAACCGGTAAAAGAGGCTCCGCTGTTCAGATCTGTTTCAATTATTTGTGATTAAAAAATGTTTCTCGAAACAGGCCCTCGGGTCCGTAGCGTGGCCCGGCAACGGCCGCCATCAGATCGACCCGCCCGATGCTCCTTCCCACGTGACCCCTGACCGGAAACTTCTCCCGGCAGCGATTTGGTGATTCCTGCGTTCCCCGCCACGCGTGTCCTTTTCGGGGTCAAGCTCGAGACTTCGTGGGCCGGCCATGGCGTTTCCTGGTCCAGTTTCTGAATTCGCGTGGTTGCGATGTTGGCCGTTGAAAGGGAAAGAGGTCGCATAGAGGATGACTCTTATGAGTGTTTATACATTATGTATATGTATATATTATATTTGAGTTTTGGTTTTGTCTACCTGTATTTATTACCTGTAGTAGACTTAAAAAACTTTTAAACTTTCAAACTTTCGCGTTTGATATTTGTTATCGCGCTTTGCGTCCTGATGGCTGTTCTAACTTTAACAGGTTCAAGCTGCTTGAATTTAAAGGATGCTTTCACGTTTGTTTTTAGGCAATTGTTAGTTTTTTTTTTCTCTCTTTAAGGTTTTATTAAATGAGTTAATTTAATTAATTTAGTGCCATTTTTAATTTTAGTCAGAAGAGTTTTTGTATGATTATGAAGAAATAATATTATCTATTTTTATAAGCTCGCTTCCCTCATATTAGAGCTTCTTTTTCTATGGTTCCACATTTTCCATATAAGTGGATATAAAGGATTTGAAAATGTAAAATGTCTGTTTTTTAGGAATCTGTATGGGCAAACAGTGACGTAGAGAAGATTCTCCTATGCGTTTGATAGTTTTCGTCATAGTTAATTCTTCGTCAGCTGCATTTTTACGTTACCAAAAACACCTCATCAGTTCGCGTTTGATATAATACGCCACTCTGCTACTCCTGTTTATATTTGCGATAGCTGGAAAATTATTTTGATCGTAATTTTAAAAAAATTAAATCCTAACCTGTATTGTAATGAATGCGTAAGTTATGACGCAGGTATTGTAAATCTGCTCCAATACTGTGTATATGTGAAAGAAATAATGACACCCTGACTACGTTTAGATTAAAAAGAGGGCAATTCTTCTTATTCTTCTACTTTTTTTTTTTTGGGGGGGGGGGGGGGCGCTTGCCGTGGATGCTCTCGGAACGTTTCGCAACATTCCTCTGTGTTAAAGCGGATGCACTGTGGTTGTTGCTGAGCGTCCTGAACAATCTTCATCCTAATAACTCTGTTGTGAGACGGAAGTAGTAACACCTGCTTACAAGTTTCGGTGGTCCGATGACAGCTGTGTTCGCCTCTTTATTTTCTGGCTATGCGAAGTATAAAATATTGCTATTCAGTACAGCCTTCCAATATGTTGTGGAGGAAATGGGTTTTATACGATAAAAGTCAGTTCTCCTTTATCTCGGACAAAAGTATATGATGAAATTTTAAAGTTCATTTATACTACAAAATTTTCTTAAAACGTTAAAGAATTGGTGAGAGTGTTTGAAGATGTAACTACATGCCTCTTTGTTCGTTGCTAAAAATGTGTTTCAATACAACTTTTAAGAGACGTCAGTGTTTTACCTTGTTACTGCATCTGCATCGTCATTTTCATTACGATGGTAGAAACGATATTAGATGATTGCACTATACGGTTCTAAAGAAACACTTTTTTTAAAAAAAGTTAAAAGCTTCATAAAATCATGCGTTGTGTTAAAATAGTTCTTATTGCAGATTTTAATCCTTCAAATTGATAAATTATATAACATCTGAAAAATGCTCTGTCATATTATTTAAAAAAATGAAACAGTTTATGTTTCGTAAATTTTTATTTTGAAAAATCGTTGGGGGATAAATTTCGCTTTTCTTGTAACCTAATTAGTAAAAGCACCTCAAGGGCTGATCAAAATCCCATCGTCCGATAGCCCGTGTATTGTACGCTGCACGTTTTGGGTTGTCAAAGAGACGATAGATAGTTCAAGCATTCTCTCTTATTCATTGTTCACAACTGGAGAATATCTCTTTTATCTCTCGAGATCGCGTTCCTCTTGGCGAAAATCGTCGTTTCAACTGACACAAAATCGTATATAAACCACTGGCATACATTCCGACATCGTCGCCAAGAAAGGTAGGCCAAAACAAAAGATGCTTCTTGTTTACGTTCACCGGGTGTCTACTTAAAATGCAAACGCCGTTATCTCTGAGACCATAAAGAACACATAGCACGTAGGCTGGACCTGAAGGAGGTCACTAGTTGAAGAAGGCACCTCCACGGACAAAGTGACTGCTGGGTTGTCCTCGGCAAGCTTATCTCACGCTACTAAAGAAGAATATTTACATATTTATACCTGTGCATTTTTTAATGGTGGAAAATTTTTTTTTTACTTACACACACACCAAAAAAAAAAAAGTTTTGAGATCTTTCCTCTCTTGAACAGATGCTACAATACATACATAATTTTTTTTAATATTAATGAAGGAAATGTTTTTATGAAAAGCTTAAAAAGAGCAGAATTACAAAAAATTTTTGCGGTTTAAGATTGTGTATGCAAAAAAAAACAACATATGATTCTTTACAGTAAATCATATTTTAAAATTCTAAAGCCTACTTTATTACTGCAAGATTTGGGTTATATATATATATATATATATATATATATATATATATATATATATTAGCATTTTATCACTATCGTTGCGTAAATATTTTTTAAGTCATGCACTCACTTTCACTTATGCAAAATTAATTTGCTTGAATAAATCGTGTTTCACTTTACGATAAAGAGTTGTTTAATTTTTAATCAGAGTGCATTTTTACAACTCCACATAATTTTATGTAAATGAATTTTTAGTGTAATGAAGTATTCAGTCCTCGTGTTGCAAAGGATGACCGTAGCGCTTCCAACCATCTAATTTTATGGCGAAAAATTAAAATTTAACTTTAGGACTTTATTATATGAAGACTCGTGTCTGTAATTACGCTCCCATGTTCTGATTCCTTTTATGATGCGATAGAAATAATGGTGGTCCGTCAATAAATTTGCTAAGTAAACGGAGGTTCGTTGCTAAAATTACTTAATACGCCTATACATGTAAAACTGTTTGATATTCAAATCATACTTTTTTTTCTTTTATTCACCTGACGCAAGAGGTCACACTTTGGGTTTTAATCGTGATGGATTTGATACAAAGATACGGAATCTCAAAATATGCGTTTGTTCTTCCTCGTGTCTATTATGACTGGAAGATGAAGTTATCTACTTTTGTATGCAGGAAGAGTAGTACTGGTTCCTCGACTGAGATTCCTGCCGTGCGATGAGTATCTACAAAAAGAGATCGTATGACATCTAACTTTCGCTCCTTAGATATTTATTTTGGATGTGATTTTTTTGGATTTGATAGATGTGAGATTCCTCTTTTGGATTGTCTTTAGGATTGTATTGCTTGTTGAATTTCTTTCATCAACACGCTTCTGTATTCGAAGTCAAGCATATATTAAAAAAATGATACATTACGATATTTTCTGTGCTTTTTATATATTAATAGAATGCTAGCTAAGATTTATTAAGACTGAAACGGATTTTCAGATTTCTGTAATGTTATATATTAAGCTGCCCTTCGGAAATGGAGCCTAATCGCCGACAGTTAGTCGATATGATCCGAAATTATATCTGTCATTTGAGGGTTTTAATTGCCGTGTAGGCTGCAGTATCTACTTTTAATGCCTCCATTTTCCGCCATAAACTGGAATCCAGGATTTTGGATCTTCAAGGGAAATTTAAAGTCTGTCAACATAGGTTAGAATGACAATTAACATTTTTTGAGAGGACTCTTATGAAATATTTTAAACAAAAAGAAAGAAAATTTTATTAGCTGTAATTTTTGAAGGAAATATGCTCAAAGTATTCACTGGTAATTAAAAAAACTTGCCCATTGAACTAAAATAACTGTAATTTAAAATAAAAAATATTATTAAATTAAAAAAGTTTTCTGTTACGTTTAGTTCAGTACTAAAACCTACCACGAAAGTGTATGTGATCTTGAATCTTTCGAAATGCAAGACAATCAGTTAAGTGCAGGGCAAAAAAGGTAAATTTACACGTTTATACTGAATAATCTTATTTTATTTCAAAATGACACGTTTGATGGTGTTTAAATTTGTAACAGGTAAAAAGTACTTTACAGTATTTTTCACTTGCTGAATCTAATAACATGAGAACCATTCCACCAGCCCCATTAGGCAAGAAAATATGATTTTCCTAATCACATTTGGATGCTGAACAAACAATTAAATCTCCAGACAAAGATAAACAACTTCGTGTATACCGTTAATAAGTATTGATAGTGTTCAAAAAAGCTTTTTATTTATCACCTGAAGCGCAGACATAAAATATGAGGGCATACATAAAATATAGTAGATTTTATTTAAAGTTATGTTATTAAATTATTCTTTTTATAATAGATGATTAAATGTAGATTTACGCATTTTGGGGTAGTTTTGGATGAAGGTTTTTGTCACTGTGAAGGATGTTCTGTATGATTGCTGTTATCTCTTTTAGAGCACATTAAATTAGAAAAATGAGGGAAAATCTCATATACAAGTGGTTGAATTAATTTAACTAGTTAATCGCAGTACCTTGACTTTAATCGTCGTGAATCACTTTTCCTTTCGTCCAGATGTCCTTTTGTTTTGGTGGAACAGCAATACCACAATCTGTCGAGCTCGTTTTTCGTGCTTTTTATAGGATTACAGACAGTCATTTTCAAACAAGTTCCTCAGATTGCAGCAAGTTCTGCTGGCGCTCGAAAATAACGGAATACTAGTAGCTGTAAATACATGCATGGTCGCGACGGGAGGAGCATCCCTGTCATTACCGACGACGTTCTGAATTGCGCAGTTGTTTCAGCCATTTTTCACGGCCTTCTCCAGCGGAGCATTCAAGGAGGACTAACGCTTCTCCAAGAACATAATTAAGACCGAGTTCATAACACCCTTCTAATGTTCCGTTTGCATGTTTTTGTGCTATCGGGAAAGCCGACACGACCAAAGGGATGGCACGTTTTTCTTTTTTGAATTTGATTTTACATGGTATTTCTTACGTTTTGCCCGAGTGAGAGTGGAACATGTCTGAATACGAGTTTTCAGCACGTGTTCATTTACGATAATTTTTATGGCAGGATGCAGCAGACAAACGATCCTGAATGAAAAAAAATCGCAGTTTTTAATGCAGTTTATTTTTAATTGAATTATGGCGCATGTTGTACTTATCCCCCCCCCCAAAAAAAAATAAATAAATAAATAACCTCCACTAGTTTACTAATTCAATTAGCTGTTTTCCACTATGTCTTTTGTACCCAAAGAAATTTCAGCACAGCCACACCAGTTTGAGACTATTTTGTGTGTGCGCGTGTGTGTATATATATATATATATATATATATATATATATATATACACGGTGTAACTTCTCTATTGTGGCCTCTAATGCTTCCGAAAAAAGTAATCGTTTTGAAGGGTGGCCGGCTAGAGAAGTTTCGCGCGCGTGTGTGTGTGTGTATGGGTGTGTGTGTCGTAATAATATATAATTCTAACTCCAGCACGGAATGAAAAATTTTGTTTGAAAATAAAACAGTTCCTCAAAAACTGATCTTTGCGAGTATGATACACAATGCTAATAAACAACGTAATACTCTTTAAGGCCAAGCAAACAATAATTTTTCTTTATCCATAAAAATATTAGTTCAATCAATAAACTTCTGATATCATTTGACTGTCGTTTCCCCCGTTTCTCATAGTATATGCCACAGCAATACCAAGTATTTTTGGAACATTGTATAGTGGTTGACGTGAGAAGCTCCCACCGCTCTGGCCCAGTTTTAAGTCCTGGCAAAGGCATGAACATTCTTGTGGCAGCAATTTTCGTTCATATGTTGGGTACTTCCATAATAAGTTGTCATCGGAATTCGTTGTGTGCCTACTTGAATATCCCCTTAGTGCCTGTCGCATTGAAGAAAAAAGAATAACTCCATTCGAAAGAGCTTTCGCCGATAGTTACCACATTTTGTCAAAAGGTTGTTGGTTTGCAACGAAGTATCTTAAAATATGATACATCCTAAGAAAATCCGAAATTCATCCATAAGTTGTATTATAGCTATTTCAAAATTATTGGACAATTATTTAACTGCTGTGGTTACAAAGAATTTTTTTTATTCGAAACTGGGTCTCCAATACTCAGATCGGTGTTTTACCGATTGAACTTTGTCCTAGCCATCCTTTTTTTAAAATTAAATGCCATTCCTCGTGCCATATTTTCTTGATTTAAATGCACCCTTTTTTTCAGAAATACTGTGATTAAAAACCATGATCATCGTTAAATCGAATGTAGAGGTTTGTGAAAGGATTCCTTTTTCTATATATGCATCTATGTATCTCACACTGGTTAATTTTTTAGACTATTCACACCGGGTTTATGAGTATGTTAAAAAATTTTGGATCGAAAGGCACAAAAGGGTGTGGAACGTATGAGATTCATTTAAACAGAATGTGATGAACTACCGAATTATGCGTGAGTGGATTGTTTGTGCATCAGTAGAGAAGGTAAGAAAAAGTACTAATTTTCTGAGAGAATGTCGACATGGCTCGATAAACAAAGCAGTATTTTTCATAAGGAAATTTACTTTAATCACTACATTTAAAACCCCAGAACAGTTTACTTTTGACGGTAAACTGGGCATTTTTTGGATTAAATTAAGTTTTCCGGTTTTATGCCCTTGACTGTGCATTAATTAGCACAGATGATTTTACATGTGTTTCATTTATTCTTGCATCTTAAATCGCTGCTAACGATCTCCAGTTTTGGCGTAAAAAGGTCTGGGATACTAAATTTTCTATGAGAGAAAGCACATTTTCATTTTCTGGGCTTAAAGCATATTGAGCTCTTACAGTCAAATCGACCGTACTGTTATTACTATGATTGCCAGAAACAACATTTTTACACTTTACTGTAAATACGTACCCGATGTATATTAGAGAATGAGTTTGATATCTTGAAAGGAATAGATCTGAAATTCCTCCTTAAGTAACTCGACGAAATTTTTTACGGCGTACTTTCGTTCTATTTTCATCAAGCTGTCTCCAGAATTTCAGTCTTAGAGTATAGATTCTACAAATATTTTTCCTGGAATCAAAAATTACTCGAAGATGATTTTTTTGTATAAAGTGATCAAAAATTTTATAATTTAAATTTTTCTGAATCCCAACGACGAATTATTGTGAAAATTTTCGCACGCTCGAAAGGTAAAAAATTCAGCAAATAGAGCTTTTGGTTCGGTAGATATATCAGAAACTAAACATGCTTTAAAATTTGAGTTATGAATTCGTTTAAGAAAAATTTCATAGACACATTTGAGGGAAAAATCATTTAACAAGGCGAGGAGATTTAAAAAAAAATAAAACTGTCCCATTAAGATCTTTAGTAAATTTGTCGTATAACCTGTTAGGCTGTCTAACGCTGTATATCTGCGAAGTGAGTCATTCAGTGTAGGTACGGTTTTATGCAAGACATCATTCCTTTATACATCTTTTACATAAGTTTCTACTGAGTATAAGCTTAATGTGTAGGGTAGATTTATCAGTTATAATTTAAACGTTGAATACTGTGTCCGAAAGCAAGTTTCGAGAAAAAAGCTCAAAAGATAATCTGCATCTTATTTTGCAGCCTTTGATAATGGTTTCAAATTTGCGTTTAATAATGATGCCTGTGCCCCATTTTCACGCAGGAGAAATTGATTTCGCCAACTGTAATCCATCAAAACGCGCTTCCAAAAAATGAAAACAGTGAAAATTAATGGGGAAACGTGTTACTTGAGAGAGTAAGGTAGTAACGCACTGGGCAGGTACGGAGAGCCACTAAACCGCAGCTTCTTGTTTCTATTTGTTCCAGAATCTCCGAACTTTAATAACCGGTTGTCACCTTCCAGCCCTGTCTGCGATTCGTTGTAATTTCACCTCGCCGAATTGCCCAAGCTTTCGCGCGCGTTTTGTTTTACAAACAAGCAAAGAACTCGCCTTGTTGTGCGCGTACACGCCTTTAAATATTCGTGGGCGTCTCTATTGAATAATGGGGGCAACTAGGTCAAGATGACCCTATTACATTATGGCCGCATTACCATGATAATAATTAAGCGATGCTATCGGCGGAGAGTCCTTCCTGGTTTTTGCATCCCTGTATAATCGTGACGCATGCGTTTCTATGTGCGTTACTTGTTTGGAGGAGAATCACTTTCGCTCAACAACTCTGGATGGATATCGCCTCTTGAATGCGGTTATTGTGCTCGGTGGATCTGTTTGGAACTTGTTTAGGCGGAGGGCAATATTCAGAGGCTGCGCTCCTGATTACATAAAGGCCTTTACGGAAAGGGAAAATTGCGGTGATTATTGTTTGGAGTGAGTTGGCCTAGTAGCGCGTACGGCTTCACCTGTACTTTCGAGGTGTTTTTTTCTTTTCTTATTGCTTTGAGAAGTTGAAATTACTCGGAAGATACATGCATATTAAACGGTACGGAACCGGTAATTTGGCGAAACCTCTCTGTGTTTTCGGCTTACGAATGATGCGTCCTACAACTAGGGTGCAGTCGTAATTCATCAGGATTGGGTATATATCAACGAAATTTATGAGCATTAAAATTATGTCACCATTATATCAGTCACGAAGGGCTTTTTCTTTTCTTACATTTTATTTTAGAGCAGAATTACATCCTCACAAATATATGTGAGTATCCGTTTGAGGAACGGTTGTAGTCCTCACGTCCACTTAAAGGGCTGTTTAATTAAGAAAAAAAACTTTTTTTAGTGGTTTTCTAGTTGAAGATTATTTGCCATTTAACATATGCAAATTTTTCTTGTTTTAAGGTTTGTTTGGAATATAGTCTGTATACCTTATAGGTCAGAGTATTCACAAATCTTTTTTTCAGTTCATATTGTACAACTGATTGAGAAACACCATCTTTAGACGTATAATTATTAGTTTTTATCATTTGTACGTTTTTAATTTCTTTCATTCTTCCCTATTCTGTATATTTATAGAGTTTAATTCATTCAAAAAAGGTCTTATCTGGGATTTCATTTTAATAAGCCTTTTCAAGTAATATTTAATTGTAGTAAATCCTCATTCAGCCGTTGGTCTCTGTATTTCATTCCTAAGCGTACACGCACACACACGCCCTTTCCGCACGTTTCACGTATATTCGTATGACGTTTCAGTGCTCTTTAGATTTGTTATGTAGAGTAGGAATTACGGTAATTTTGCACTGTTTTTCTTCAACTTTTTTATTTTCTCAAGCACTGTGTACAGCCACAGGAAGTTTACTTGTATATATCTCATCAGAATATCTGTCCTTTTGCTTCATTTACCGATGTAATGGCTACTCATAAGTAATGAATATATTTTTCTACTAACGCTCATTAATGACAGGCTTAAATGCATTAGTGTTTAGTCCATTGGGTATCAGTTCTTAATGAATAGTCTTGAACTGATAAAAACTTGTTTTATTTTACCCCTCCATCTTTGTGTATACCTTTTCCTTCGGTATTCTTTACACACACACACACACACACACATATATATATATATATATATATACACACACAGACAGTGGCTCCCAAAAGTGTTCGTACACTTACGATTTTCAATGAAATAGGGGTCTATCCATTAATTAAAATGAATATTTCAGAATGGGTATTTAATAATAAGATCTATAATTTATTCTTAACAAAACTACATGAAATATTTTGAAAACATAGTAAAACTTTATTTTTAAGAAACCAGTCATCAAAAAGTAACAAAAACTTTATCTCACAAAAGTCATCGTACACTGAAATATTTTCGGATAAATTCATAATTAAGATCTGGCGCTTTATTTTTATTTTTGAACTGTGGTGGCATTTAAAATATCGTTTGGTTTAAATTTTTGCTTGCCTACTCCGTAATATTCTATTTATTATTTAAAAATGGCTCGTAGTCGTAAAGAAACAACAAACAGCATTCGAAAATTGATTGTTTTTCATCATAGTAAGGGTAAATCAGTTCGGAATATTGTTAAATTACTTAATTTATCCCATTCTACTGTGCAGTACGTGATAAAACGCTTTAAAGAAGAAAATCGGATCGAAAAAAGGTAAGAAAAGGTCGTCTGGCAAAGTTAACAAAACGTGTCGAGATTTATAATTAGAAAATTTGTGGAAAATCCACGTTTGAGTGCTGAAAAGTTTCTGCAGAATTTAATGAAACATTTTCTATTTCAATTTCACCTGAAACTGTTCGACGAGTTCTCAGAGCAGCTGGATTACATGGGCGTTCTGCCCGTAGAAAAATTTTTGTGAGTGAGAAAAACAGAAAGCTTAGGCTTTCCTTTGCAATATCAATGATAAATAAGTCCCAAACGTATTGAAATAATGTCTTATTTGCCGATGAACATTTTTGGTTCCGATGGGCGTATAATTGTATGGAGAAGAAAAAAATGAGGAACTTAATCCCAAGAACTTAGTAGGAACAGTTAAACATCGCGGAGAAGGTGTCCTTGTGTGGGGGTGCATGTCAGCATCAGGACTAGGTAATTTGGTATTTATTGATGGCATAATGAATCATGCAGTTTATATAAATATTTTTAAAGACAATTTAAAATTATCAGCCCAAAATTTGGGTATTGGAAACAACTTTGTTTTTTTTTTTATCAAGATAACGATCCTAAGCACACGGCTCTCAACGTTCGCCTCTGGTGTCTCTATAATTGTCCACAAGTTTTGAAAACACTACCTCAATCGCCAGATTTAAAACCCAATAGAACATAAACTGGAGGTTCGAGTACGAAAACACGACATTCACACGAAAAGCGAGCTAAAAATAATTATGATGGAAGAATGGATGAACATTGATGCAGAAATTACAAAAGAACTAGTGCAATCTATTCCCATACGTTTAAAAGCTGTTGTGGATGCTAAAGGTTATCCTACTAAATATTAATTTAACGAAAAATTAGAATATTTACTAATATGTAGAGATTTTTTTTGTGAGATAAAGTTTTTGTTACTTTTTGATTACTGGTTTCTTAAAAATAAAGTTTTACTATATTTTAAAAATATTTCATGTAGTTTTGTTAAGAATAGATTATAGATCTTATTATTAAATACCCATTCTGAAATATTCATTTTAATTAATGGATAGATCCCTATTTCATTGGAAATCGTAAGTGTACGAACACTTTTGGGAGCCACTGTATATATATACCGGGTGCGTCATAAATTCGTGCAAACTTCAAAAATTCGTAATAAAAGAAGTAATGCTCGGAAAAAAAATTTTGCTTGCACCAATAGAATCAAAAGGACATTGGATTTTTTTCCATGTAATTAAAAAAATGTTTCCAAAAGTAACCGAAAGAGGGCGCTCATCGTACTGAGACGTTTTAAAACACAAACAGAAAATCAAACAGATCACGATAACATGAGGCTGTGCATTTATTTTAAATTAACAGAATTTTCAGCATTACCAACAGCACAAGGTAATAGGCAAGTGAGGCGCGTCACTACGCCCATTACAGCAGAGTGTAGTATGTCGCCATAGATGGCAGCGACTGTCTGTCAAATGGCATTTTTCAGTTCCACCAAAGTGATTGGGAGCCCCGGTACACACGAGACTTTTAGTATCCCCCTAACTAAAAATCTGCCGTGGTCAAGTCTGGTGATCGTGAGGGCCACTGAACCTTACATCCGCGACTTATCACTCGGTCATCAGTAAAAGATTCCAACAGGAACGTCTTGACATCACGTTAATTGTGGGGCAGGGCACCATCCTGCATGAAAGTGACAACAGGTAACGCATGTCTTTCCTGCATTACAGGCTTAATGTGGTTCTGCAGACGCGGTGAAACCACACTAAACAGTCACATGAGGAGAATGCAGAGGCTAGCTCAGTTACTCACGAGGGTTTGACGACCGACGTCGCCCAGATACGACTGTTTTGCGTATTAACGTCACCATACAGTGAAAAGTGGTCTTCGTCCGTCCACATGACGTGCAGCAACCATTTTGGGCTACGTCCCATTTGTGCCAGAGCCCATGTAGTAAAGTTTTGTCTTACATCTGTATCTGCCGGTAATAACTGGTGAAATTGTCTGGATTTTGTACGGATACAGATTCAACATTCTGTGCAGAATACATCGAATCGACGGTTCCGGAATCCCCGTTCTTCTTCAAACTTCACGAGTACTGCTACTCCCCGTTGATGTCTCGGCTGCCAAATCATCCATGACATTTTGTACAACATGGACGCGGTCCGCGATCAAGGATGGTGTGCCACTTCGTGGACGATCCTCCAGATTCCCCGTATCCTTAAAACGTCGTACTAGATTCAGTATTCCATTCGATGAAGTAGGGCTTTTTGCGTCTTCAGTCCTTTCTCCGTGCGAAACTTTCGCAATGCAACAGTTGTGGATTTACAATTCTTGTAGAAAAGTTTAACTACCAACATTCGATCTGGTACAGAAAGTATGCTACAGGCTTCGAATGACGGATCCATTTCCTGCCAGGTACCCATTGATAGCCTGATTTGAATAAAACGTCTCAGTATGACGTGTGAGCGCCCTCTTTCGGTAACTTTTGGATTCTTTTTCTTTTATTTATTTTTTTTTACATGGAAAAAAAATCCTATGTCCCTCTGATCCTATTGGTGCAAACAGAAAATTTTTCCGAGCATTACTTCTTTTATTACGAATTTTTGAACTTTGCACGAATTTATGACGCACCCGGTGTGTGTGCGTATATATATATATATATATATATATATATATATATATATATATATATATATATATATCGCGCCCCGGAAAGAACAGTGATACAACTCAAAAATGCAGCATTTGAGGAAATTCAACTTAAAGAATACTATACAGCTTGAACTAGCAATACAATAAAACTGATACAACTGCCCTCAGGTGGACAAATTGCGAGATAGAGATGTGTCGCTTTTCGTGCACGATGGAGCACTTCATACATATATTTCAATGACATAACCTCAAAATTGCCATTTTTTTTACTTGTGTCACTTTTCTTGCCGGTTTGCGATATATATTATAAATAACAGAAGACAAGACAGTCCAGCATTGGAGTAGAAAATTCATAGAATGCCTCTTGAAACCTGATTATTTAGAAACGAAGTCTTCGTAAAATAATTTGGCATCGTTTAGTGCCTACCAACCAGCCTCTTAATTGTCTTTTTGCTCTTTCCGTAAATTTGATAACGATTCAAAACAATGTAGTCCATATTTTCAAGATTTTGGAATTTTGTTACAAAATTTGCAACCATATAATTTGTGTGTGTGTGTGTGTCTGTCTGTCTCATGATACATTATGTTTTGTAATGTATCCATGGAGAATTTTTGCGAGTGACCATCGGTGCTAGTCTTAGATATTGAATTCCTAGTTAAAATTCACTGGGGGGGGGGAATCCATAATGGAAATAATTAAATTCGTAGAAATGGAAAACTTTCATAAAAAAAAACGTCTTTCATAGTGTCAAAACTTAATAAACTTTTGTTATATATGACTCCGTTTTAAGGATTGTGCAAATGCCTGAATACCTGTTTTTAAAGAATGCATCATGTTTACAATGAATTTCAGATGATCATGCAGATTTATAGTTATTATCCCTGATACAAGCAGTATACGGCCAGCAAACTTCACCGACAAATATGCTCATAACTTCTTGCGAAATCCCTGCATCTATGACAAAACACTCTTTTTCTGCACTTTCACTTGTTGGAAGACAATGAGGTTTGCGTGTCCAACTAAACAGCATGTCGTCGGAAACAAAACAGGCAAACTCCTTTGTGTTCGCCAAAGAACAGCTTCGTACGCATTGTTCCAGGTTCCGCTCTGTTTGGGATCACTTAGGGGTCTCTAGTTATCAGGTGTGTTGCTTGTACGCCCAAATGTAAAAGTAGTCCATGTTCTTGCGAAAGTGGTGTCAGAAGTGAGCGCTCGTGGATTTATAAGGTCTCGGTCTTGGAAAAGTTGGGAGAAGCCTTGGCGACTGAAATGTGTACCAGGGAAATAAAAGTTGTTATTATTCTTACAAAATCTCAGCTGTTGGTTAAATAGTGAGATTTAGGAATAAGGGAGATTAACTCTCATGCCATTAATCGCATACTTTCGTACCTCACTTTTGTGAGGAGTTATTTCGAGATATCAACATCTTTATTAGTTTTTTTTTTTATTTGTTAATTTTCTGTTACCTATTTCAGAAATGCTAGGTATATTGCGGAATTTACGTCATCATGGATTTTAAGAGTACTCACCGCCGTGATCTCTGAATTTTTGTAAGTAAGAAATAGTCCCGCATTTTAATGGATATTTGTTGAGTAATGTGGCGTACTTTTTAAAAAAAATTATAGATGTTCTTTAATTCAGCCTATCCTAACTAAATCGGGAAATTTTTAGTAAGTATAATACCAACACCCTATTTAAAAACAATGACTTTTATAAAATCAAGGGGGGCATTTCCGAACGAAACTTAAAATCTTAAAATGCCTGACTTTACCATCATTGCAATAGGATATAAAACAAATAGCTTCTCAGTACTATCTTTGTTTCAGTGACAAATGATGCATAAACCATGCGCGGATGTTACACTTTGTTGCAATAATAAGTTTGCTTCTCTCTTCATTCTTCAATGATTTCGCATTAGTATTCACACAGATGCTCACATTTTCTAATCTCGGAAATTCTGATAATATATTACTTATACCTTCATTCGGACATGTATTGTGGATTCTTATGACGGACCTTAACAACTTCTTAAGTTAGAAAAATCATAGGTAAAGTTTAGATTTCTGCCTTTTGTTGCATGAGTTGGTACCAGAGAATTTGCCTGCATCGTCTTCTTGATATCAAACAGAATGTGCTTTTAAAAATGTGGATTCTGCTCTTTTTTTTCAACATGGAGTATTCCTAAGATGTCGACCTGATACTCTACTCTGAATCGACTGTGACACTAAAATCAAGAGATTATTATTCCTGAGTAGAATTTACATATTATCGTGATAACTTTAGTTGTCCGTTATTTTGAAGCTCCTGTCTCGGAACTTTTAGAACGTCGTTTAAAGGCTGCCGTTAGAAAAAGTTTGTGCAAGAGTTTTTTCCACGAATGGTTCTTTTTGATACTATTAACGAAATTATTAACTTGAATATTTTTCTTTTTATATCTAACTACAGTTTTCTGTATTTCATACGAAATTAGTACCTTTTTTTAAAAAAATATATGCGTAATAAAAATCGAAGGAATATTTTTATCTCTTGTTGCAACTTTGAATTCATGTTAATAAGTTACTTGCAGAAAAATCAGTTTGTCTAATTAAGTAAAGATATCAAACACAAGTAATTTCATGTATGTGAATGTAATAACTGGAGTAAAAACTAATATCATCAGAAAAATCTCTTTATAGTTTTGATTAGTGTTAGAGGGGAGGAAATACAACTTCATTTCTATTTTTTATGCTAGAATTCCTTAACTTTCTGTAAAATGTAAAAATCTTTTATGAAGTGGATCGTATACCCTGAAAAATAAATAATTAAGTAAAATGTAAATTAGGTTAAAGTTAACTAAACAAAGAATTAGTAACAATAACAACATTTTATTTGGACCAGGGTTTACGTTCAAGATTCAAGAGTAAAAATCTTCCGAGTCATCATGCTCGGCCAAAACAACAAGTAGTAGACAAACCGCGACAGACACCCCCAGGGCATTGACCCGTACAGCGCTATCTGGCGGTGAAAACATATATATTCCCAACAAACTGGGCCGGGCTGAACAGCAATGTTCAGGACAATACTTATTACAACATTTCAAAATAATTTTAGGTTCAAGAGTTCACATTTCAGTTACAATTTCTCAACATTTGAGTTGAGACCAAAACATTCAAAACTTCCAATTAATGTTCATGGTTCCAAAAAATCACATTTCAATATAATATTAAATTCTGAAATTTAAGTTTCCAATTAATGTTCATGATTCCAAAATTATACAATCAAAATATACATATTAAATTCAGAAATTCAAGTATACCTTATAATCCAAAATTATAAAAATTTAAAATTCAATTATGAATGAAGTATTTTTTAACAAGTTAATAAGTTAATAATACCCAAAGACTAACAATCTATAACAAATGTAACACAACCTATACAAGAATTAACAATTTACAATCAGCAAGGAACTTACTATTCTCACTTCATTGGAGATTCTTAAACACTTACCTAAATACTACAATTTTACACATAACTACACGTTTACATATGGAATCATTCTTGAAATTTCGCTACAAATAAACATACAATAAATATTATATACATTTTATATACATGAGACATTTGAACTACAGTTGTAGGAAATGATTACATTAACACTCTAAATTTACAAGTAGTTGAACTGGTCTTTTAATTGTTCCTCT
Source organism: Dolomedes plantarius (assembly GCA_907164885.2). Taxonomy (NCBI): domain Eukaryota; kingdom Metazoa; phylum Arthropoda; class Arachnida; order Araneae; family Dolomedidae; genus Dolomedes; species Dolomedes plantarius. The sequence continues at coordinate 100,799,193 of OU015498.1, read as the reverse complement.
TTCAGTTTTAATTTCACAACTACGAATACGACCATCTCTACCTGGAAAGGTTTTTACAATCCTTCCCAATCTCCACATATTTCGTGGTAAATGTTCATCATGAATGATCACAATGTCATTTTCTTTCAAATCACCTTTAGACTGCTGATTTTTATTACAGTTTGCAGATTTCAAGTTCAATAAATAGTCTTTAGTCCATTTGCGCCAAAACTGATTTAGCAGTCTTTCGCGATACAAATATGCTTTTAGCAAAGTTTCTTTACGGCTTTGACCCACAATGTTATTGAATTTAACTGGAGGTAAATTGGACACTTTATTACCTATTAGGAAATGAACGGGTGAAAGTGGTTGTGGATCATTGAGACTATCAGGGACATATGTCAGTGGTCTTCTATTGACCACCGCTTCAATTTCAGTTAGCAAGGTGTGAAGTTCGTCCACACCTAAGGATGTTCGTCCAAGGGTTTTTCGTAGTGGCAGTTTCACGGAACGAACTAGTCGCTCATAGAAACCGCCCCACCAAGCCGCTTTCTCGGCAATATATCTCCACTGGATACCCGAGGAAGCATAATACGTTTTAACGTCTGGATGACTTATTACCTTCCACACCTTTTTAAGTTCTGCATCTGCAGCCTTGAAGGTAAGAGCGTTGTCCGAATACACAACTGAACAGATTCCTCTTCTCGAGACGAACCTGCGAAAGGCTAAGAGAAATGAGTTAGTTGTTAAATCTCTCGTTAGTTCTAAGTGTACAGCTCTTGTAACTGCACACGTGCACAACAAAATGTAGAACTTGGTATGCTCATTTTTCACATAAAGTGGGCCAGCAAAGTCTAACCCAACGACATCAAACGGTTGTGACTGTTCGATTCTTGCAGCCGGTAGTGGACCCACAACTTGATTTACAGGTCGAGCATTCATGCGTCTGCACATAACACATTTTTTTAGTATGTTTTTTACATACTGTCTACCTTTTATCATCCAGTATCGTTCTCTAATGTAAATGAGAGTACTTGATACTCCGGAATGATACACCTTTTCATGTGCATCAAGAACAATAAGTTCAGCTAATTTGTTTTTAGGAGGCATGATTATCGGGTGCTTTTCATAGTAGCTCAATGAGGATTTTTGGAGTCTGCCTCCCACTAATAAGACGTTATCTTCATTTAAGAAGGGATTGAGCTCGAAAATGTTAGATTTTTTAGTAACTCGTTGTCCCAATTTTAGATTATGAATTTCCACTGCAAAATGTTCAGCTTGCGTTTCTCTAATTAATCGAATTTCTCCAGAGAATATTTCTTCAGCTGTCAAGGTGCCATTTCTTTTCGGTAAATGTTTTCTTGCATTATGAATAAATCGCATTGCCCATGCGATAATTCTAACAGCTCGACTTAATTTGCTGTAATTTTCAAGATCTAAAAGGGTTTTGTGATCGTCGACACTAGCTTGCAAAATTGTAATGTCTTTTACCTCCTTTTTCCTCCCTAACATGGATGTAACAAACGTCGTGGTGAAATCTTTAGGACACTTAAAGTATCCTACAGCTTTATACGCTTTTATTGAGGCGTCACAAAAAATGTGTAGTTCCAAATTATTTAATTTTCTGAGTTTACCAGGAAAATATTCTAGTGTTAATTTCAGTTTCTTCACATTCTCTATTTCGTGATACCACTCAGACCACCATTGCTTGCACTCTTTCGGAATTTCATTATCAAAATCTATTCCTAATCGCCAAAGATTTTGAATTAATAATTTTGCACGTATTACAAAAGGCGAAATAAAACCTACAGGATCAAAGATTGTAGCAGTCACCTTTAATATGTTTCTTTTCGTAATATTCTCACAATTATTTAATGTTTCACACAAAGCTTCAAAGTTTAAGAAAATTTGGTCTTTACGAGTACACCAGTGAAGCCCTAGCACCTTTAATGAATTCTCTGAATCTTCTCCGTTTATTATCCCATTACTTATCCACCGACTCTTTAAAGCCTCTGAATTAGAACTAAATTTCCGTAAATTCATCCCTGCATCCCTAAATACTTTACATGCTTCAGAACTAAGCTTGAAGGTTTGGTCAAGAGTATCACCCCCATAAAAAAGATCATCAACATACACCGAGGTATTTAGCATCTCATAAACATCGGGTTTCTCTGGGGCTATCTTAGATATATGATACTTAATAGTACTAGCCAGAATGAAGGGACTGCATGAAACGCCAAATGGAACTCTAGTCATCCTATATGGTTTCAAATTAAAATCCTTATCAAAATACAAAAATCTCAAAGCATCTCTGTCAACATCTGCTATTCCAATTTGATGGAATGCTTTCTCAATATCTGCGGAAAAGGCATATTTAAATTGTCTGAAACGCAGTATAATATCTAACACTGAAGGATTTAAATTCGGCCCAGGAACTAAACAATCATTAAGGGATGCGGCATTGTTTTGTTTTGAAGAGGCATCATAAACTATTCTTACTTTAGTTGTCGTAGAATTTTTTCTTACAACTGGGGAATGTGGCATGTAATAAGCTTTGTCACTGCTACTTTCAAAACTACATTCTTCAATAATTCGGTTATCTAACTGATCGCGTATTATTTCATTATAATGTTTACGAAGCCAAAAATTTTTCCTTAATTTATTTCCTAAAGACATTAAACGACTTTTCGCGTTTTCAAATTATTACTTAAGGCTTCATGATTTTGTTTCCATAACAAGCGAGAAACATATCGCCCATTATCAAACTGCAATTCCCTCTGAAATTGCTGAATAACCGATTCATCGGAAACCTCCTGTTTGTTTTCTGTCAACCCCAGTGTGTCCAGAGACCAGAACCGCTTTACGATGTCATTAATCTCAACATTCTTCGACGCGTCGGCAAAATTCTGTACACCGATATTCATCACAGCTGCGTTCTCCAAGAGCTTGTCGTAGCCTCCACCCTGAATAGTCCACCCAAACAAGGTGTCAGTTGCGAACAAATTATTGCCTAGTTTCTCTTTTCCCTCAGCCAGGACATTCCAGTAGTAATCCGAACCCACCAGAATTCTTATCTCCGACGCTTCTCCGCTATCGGCTAGCTGCAGCCCCTTTGATTCTAAGATTTCACGAATGCTTTTAGTTGGTACTTTTACAAAGGCTCCTGTTATAGTTTCTGTTGCAAGCGCTTCAATTATTATGGATTTTTGGGGGAACTTAACATTTCTAAGATTTATTTGAACGACTTCAAAATCCCGTTCACGACCTTCACTAAACCCAAATGAATAAACATACAGTTTTTCTTTTCTCAAACATCTTAAATTTAATTGTTTAGCTAGATCGGCTCTAATAAATGATTTCTGGGATCCTCCATCCATTAAAATCCTAACGGTTCTATTTTTGTTCGTGTCAACATTTTCTGCTAAAACTGAACAAGTCTGTAAATATACCCCCTTACAAGTATTTTCGGAATTTAAAGACAAAGATGCAATAACAGACTCTTTGTCCTCCGTTGGTATATCAATATTAACTTTCCTACAGAATAATTTGTTATGACTTGAACTATTACAATTTTGGCAGGGAGAAATTTTGATTCTACAATTTGGAGACATGTGTGTTTTTCCAAAACATTTATAACACCTACCCTGAATTTTCAAAAGTGTTCTTTTATCCTCGTCGGATTTTTCGCAATCTACAACACTATGGGAATTTACTTTACAGAAAAAACAGTATGGTTTAATTACTGTAGTAAGGGCAGACGCAGTTGGGATATTTTTACCCTTCAAATAACTATTTTTGTTTAAGAATCCCGTTTTGTTTTTCTGATGGAAATCGAAATTATCTTTCGTATTACAGTCTTTACTAAATAGATACGACGCTTCCCTGCATTCAACTTCTTTTCGTACGAAATCTATTAACTCTGAAATATCAAAATCTGAATTAGACTTTCGTTTTCTGTTATACTCTAAACTTAACTCCTCTGGTAATTTTTGCAGTATTATTGGGCATAACAAGTTACCGTAAGAGCCCGACGTCACATTTACAGACTGTAGACTCCTAATCTGAATTTCGCAATTATCATAAAACGTTCTGAGGGCTTTTACATTACGAACATTTTTTACAGGATCTACCGATAATAAGTGTTTTATATGTGAGCTGATTACCATGTCATTCCTTCCAAACCGCTGCTTTAGCAATTCAATAGATGAATCATAATTTTCATTTGACAAGGAGAACCCAGAAACAGCCGCCAAAGCCGGACCTCCCAAATACATTTTTAAATAACTAAATTTTTCAATTTTAGTTATGCCATCATTATTATGTATAGTTATTAAGTACTGGTTCCAAAAATCTAACCAATTGCTAGGATCCCCAAAGAATTTTCCTATAGTTAATTTAGGAAGTTGGATGCTTTGTTTAAATGTATTTCCGGAAGTTGAAGCAACCGAGGTCTGAGAGTTCTCAACGATTTTACTTTTGTTTTCATTATTGAGCTTCTTTTTTGCTCTAAATGACCAGATCGTAATTTTCTCTTCGTACTCTTGTACACAAATTAGTTCTTCTTCAAATTCCTTTTCAGTAACATTTAAATTCAACTCTATTGCTTTATCTAATTCTTTTAAATTTTCTGATTTTGTTGATAACAAATTTAAATTTTCTTCTAAAACTTCACAATCACAGTCCTCACTTTCGATTTCTGATTGTAGTTTATTTAAAATTTTGGACACAGCGGTCCTTATTATTTTTCCTTTTGATTTTAGTTTTGACATATCTTCTTCCATATTTAAAAAATATAATGTCCTACCTTATTCAGACGTCTTCAAGATCCATGTATGGTTTTCAATAATCCATTTTCAATTGGCACAATTTTAATACTAAGATCGTGCCCCACGTTGGGCGCCATGAAAAATAAATAATTAAGTAAAATGTAAATTAGGTTAAAGTTAACTAAACAAAGAATTAGTAACAATAACAACATTTTATTTCCCAACAAAGTTGGGCCAGGGTTTACGTTCAAGATTCAAGAGTAAAAATCTTCCGAGTCATCATGCTCGGCCAAAACAACAAGTAGTAGACAAACCGCGACAGACACCCCCAGGGCATTGACCCGTACAGCGCTATCTGGCGGTGAAAACATATATATTCCCAACATACCCCAAAGAAAAAGAAAAGATCTCGTGAGAAATGCATTGGACCATATATTTTATATATATGACAGTTCACTCCTTTGATAATAAGTTTCATACTTATGTAAATAATTAGTCAAAAAAACTACAAAGTGCTGTAACAAATCCAAACCTTAATGGGATAGTCCTTTTGTAAGAGATTGCTTTCTAAGAGCTGGTAACCATCTCACTCGTGTACTAACATACTCGTAATTTTCTTTTGAGCAAGTTTAATTTATTCTTTTTAAATTTCTAGAGCAATTATAACTTACCAGAATATTTGTTTGTGAAGTAAATTAATGACTTATGGCGTTACCTTTTCGCTACCTAGCGCTGTCCTCCATAGCATTCGGTGAAACGACGCCCTGTGTTTAATTTCCCCTGTTACATAAGAACAAGCAAAACTGAGATTGTGCAGTCGTGACAGAATTCTGAATCGAACGCTCTGCGAAAATTCGCGTTTGTGGTTTAACTCGGTTCTAACATTCTGGTCCAATTATGAGCCGTTCTAGAAACATTTTATAACTGTTTCTCTAATTCCCAAATTAATTGAGGTAGATTAGTATGCATTATCTTTGTTTAAAAAAAAATCCTAAACAGAGATTTAAGCAGGTAGTTGAAAAATAAAAAAATTTCTACTTGATGAAATTGCCATTTTCTTCATTAAATTGATGTACATTTCCCGAGAAATCAGTTTAGTATACATTTATTTCATTTTGATGTTAATGCTTATGACAGCAGGCAGTGGGTTAGGGGTGAATTTTAAGGTTAATGGTTAAAAAATGTGTTGTTTGCAATCCCCTTGGTGTAGGAAATCGTGCACCAAGTCCAAAGGACCTAGGTCCTCAAATCCTAGGTCTTTGGCGAAGGGTTGTAAGCAGCTTCACTTTAAAGCGAGGTATCACTAGGGCTGAAGTCTGACTTGACCTCGAAGAGCATGCGTCCCGTAATTTTGAAACGAGTCAAGTGACGAGACTGGAACACTTGACCTCCAGAGGTAAATTTGAGAACTTGGAGGACATTGTAGCCACGACCAATTTTACGTGCCCCGGCCACCATTAGTGAACACGGCGGTGGATTTTTAGCGACGAGCATCGAACCAGGGACGTTCAGATCACTGGCCGGTGCTTTTAAAATGTTTTTAGTATTATTAAAAAGATTTTTTATCACTACATTAAAAATCCATCCTATCACCGATACTTGTGATTGATAAGCATCAAAATCATTCGGAAGCATCAAAAGTTTGCAGACATATTTTACAGAATCTTTTTAAGTAATATACCATGCTCTTGGGTTCAAGTTTATTAGTTTAAATTTACTTCAGCAATAATAAAACAACTTTATGTTATAGCAATAATGCTAGATTAAATTTTATTATCATCGTTTAATACACAGAATACGAATATATTGTTACTTTAAACTATTGGTTTTTTTTTCGTAAGTGCCTTATATCTTTTTTTTAATACTGATAACTGTACAATAATTATTTACGTGCTTCCCTAACTTTTAAGTCCACGATTCGTAGAATCCTTTAAAAACCTTAAGTACTTCTTGTTTTCAGTTTCCGATTTTAAGGGCCGGCTCAAAGATTTTAAGCAGGATTGTTGCATTCAAGGTCCTTACTTTTTTTCGTTTTCTTTCCATTTCAAAAAAAAAGTCCGTATTATCCCTATATATATATTATTTTCACCTCTCCACTTAATACATATATATATATAGTGAAACTCTAGCCGACCACCCCTCTAAACGGCCATATTTTGTTCAGAACCGATTAAAGACTCCACAGAGCCAATGTTATAGAAGAAATCTCTTTGCGACGGCCAGCCCTCAAAATGACCACTTTTTTTTCGGAACCGTTAATGGCCACCATAGAGAAATTTCACTATATATATATATATATCTATGGTGCCCGGTATAAAGGGCTTATGTCAAAAAAAGCAATTTCTAGATATTTGTTAGTATTGATTAAAAAAAATTTTTTTCACTTGTATAAAAGGCTTAAGTCTGTCAATTTTGTATACAAAAGTACATTTCTTTGTACAAAAGACTCAAGTCGAAATTATTGTTCTGCGATTGGTATAAAAGCCAATAACTTGAAATATTTAAATCACTGTTTTTGACCTAAGCCCTTTATACCGGGCACATAGATATATTCCTAAACATTACTCGTTTCCTTTAATTGCTCGCCATGACTTTACCAAGTGATGCGAATTTATCAAGATCAGTCAGTGCACGAAAAGTTTGCATCCGGTTAAAGTAATTTTGAAATAAGATTGTTAATATTATGAATTAATCAAATTCATATTTTAGGAGAAATTGTCATGAGGTTGCTATCCTAATGCTTAAATGTTTTTTTAAAGTAAAAAAGTTCTTTAAAACTCCTCCTTTTTGATATCTGAAAGTTTTCTAATGGTCTTTGAACATATATGATAAAACACCTTATAGAAGATTTGCAGATTTCCTGTTCTTGCTTTATAAGAGTTTTATTATTATTATTTTTTGAACGCCACTTGCACAAGTATATGTATGACCATTGTATTTTTCCCTTGGGAGGAACCTAATGTGCTGAGAAAAAGAACGCCACGCTAAAAAGAAGATTAATTAGTGTAACGTACGGTAATAATCGTGTTGCCCGCTGGAGCCTGTATTAAAATGAATGCCTCCACTTACTTCCTTTGTAAGCGTAGCGAAGGCAATTTTTTTGCTGAATTTACGGCGCCACGCTGAAGGTGAATGCACCTTTAAACTAGCCCGTGAACGCTTAACGTTTTCTTAACGTTGTTCCTTCAAAACTGAAAATGATTCGGAACTTTTCATTCGAGTAGGTAACATTTGTGTAATAATGGAGTAGTAAAGGTTTGAAATTTCTCGCTTTTTTCCGGTGAAGTTTCATGATAGGTTATATTTCTTTTTGTCCGCCAAGTAATATAAAATAAATATTACGAGGCCCATTAGTGATGGCCATGACTTGGCACAGAATGACCCTAGAAAATTTCCGGATTCTATTCCGTACTTTGACAGCTGTTTTAAGACAAGAGATAAAAATCGGGATTTGAAAAAAGTACGGTAGATTCGTCATTGTTTAAGTAGCATGCGAATAAGTACAGTGATTCTTAACAAGGACTGGGGTCGAAATCTATTGATTTCGAGAAGTGACCACTCTAGTCACCCAAGCAAGGAAGACTGTGAGACTCAAGGAAAGAAGATGCCGTGGCATTGGCGCACCCGGGGGGGGGGGGGCAAGGCCCCCCCAAAGAAATAGAAATTGCATTATGAATATTGATTTTGCATTATAAATATTTTTATCCGTTCATATCGCCCCCCCCCCCAAGAAAAAATCCTGGGTGTGCCACTGTGCCATAGCATAGAGTTATAAATATCATCTAATTTGTTTGGTAAGCTGAAGGTTCGATTCCAGGGGCAGCTCGTTGTTAGAAAATAAAAGATAAATGAGTTAGAATGTGTAACAGTGTTATGGTCGTTATCAGGTTTAAGTCTGCGGTTTGGATGACATGCACTGTTGTTTGTTGCCATTAGGAGTCGATCTTTAGCTGTAGGTCTTAGTCAGGCCCTCTTGTTGCAAAAGATGAGAGTAGCACTTCAAAATTACCAACCAAGCCTTTGAGTAGTCCAGTTTCTGTTCAATTAAAAGCTCTTAGTTTATTTTAATGAAGTATAGTAATTTTCTAAACACTGTTACTAAATATTCAATTGATTTTGTCCGTTGATCGTGATATAAGTTATGAATAAACACTTACCCAAATGCATCTGATTTATTCAACCTACCTATTCATCAGCTACGATACACGAACATATAATATACATAACCTAAAATTGACATCTAGGTAGCATAATATGAGTTATTTTTCTTTCTACTGATGATTAAAATCTTAAACATGATTAATAAACAATTTTTTTTCAATATCCTTATTTTGCAGTTGGCTGTCAAAAATTGGTCACCCTTATATAGGTTGCTGTTTCATCCGTTTTCTGGAGGAAGCAGTGCGCGCAGAATTCGCACTCGGAGATTATACTTCGAAATGTATTGATGAGTTTGCTATTCAGGAGTTACCGCATTGTTATTTGATACTAGGCAATGGAAGAGATTCTCTAAATGTGCTTTGGATAGGTTTTCTTTGATTTCGACGTTGCGACTCGATTGATCTACCAATTCTGATTTTAGACCTTTCACACTGGAGACATGGAATAAACAGTGTTGCAGTGAGTCCTTTTTGTCTTCGTGAGTGATATCATAAAACAAAGAGATAGCCAACTTGTAAGCTGCTGTTGTTGACCTCCATGTTCTACAGGCGATCGACTTTCACCCTGTAAAGATAATTTTCGAAATATATTTGTCCTTTAACAAATACACTAAACTTACTTTTATATACAAACTGTTCATCAAGAAATAGAAATTTCGATTTTTTTAATATATATATTTCGATACATATTTGTATGAATAATATACGTATTCATTTTTTGTCAAATCTTTTATTTTGATTCTTCATATGTCGTAAATCCTGCTATAATTTTAGTTTCCAAATGTATTATTTTGACATCTTTCTCATTATCTCTAAAGAATGGTGCTAAATTTTCAATAATTTGTTTACCTTCCTTAAAATTTTTTGTCTACGGCAGCTTTACTTGCATACTTTGAATAAGTCTTTTTAATTTTATGCTTTGTAGGTCTTAAGTACGTATTCGCATCGTTCAATGGCTTGAAGTTGTTGAAATGAGTTAAAAAAAATTTTAATTTACTATTTTAACTAGGAAAAATATCGTTATAAATGCAGTATATCACATAAATTTGAAAATATCAAATCCCAGTGTTCTTAGGATGGACTTCAATCTACCTGTAGACCATCCATGTTATATAGTTAAATAAGTCATCTGAAACTATACTAAATCCTCCGTATTAAGCTTTTATGAGAATACTGAACTCTTATTTCTGAACTTTCTTACTAAGCTACAACTCTGTGTTATTTCATCAAAAGATATCCCAGTATTTGTAGTTAGATCGAGAATTAAATAAAGGGATAGACACTAGCCGAGCTCTAAATGTGCATGATCCTAGCTGGAGTCATTAGTGCCGCCTTTGAAGACGAAGCGGAAATCGGCCTGAAAGAGACAGCACCCATCGGATATCCGTTACTGGCACTTCCTCCCTTATTAAAAACGCTATTAACTGTTTTTTTTTTCTCTTTACATATGTCTGTTCATATAAGAGTTAGTTTTTGCTCGCAAGAATCGGGCGTAAGTTTTTGAGTACCTGATTCAAATGCGCGATTATCAAGTTTATGAAGATGCTTTTTTACGAACCCTCGTAACTTGAAGCTCAGTAACTCCCAAGCACAGACAGGTTATTAAAATGTTTCATTTTCTGTTTTTTGTGGTAGTATTCAGTCATTGAATCCCTGTAAAATTAAATTTTAGTGACTCCATGGTCTTTAATTTAAACAATTTTCTTATTACATTGTTGTGTTGGTACAGCTTAGAAATAATGGAGTAAATAGTTGACCAAATTAACAATATTTGAACAACGATGTGTTTAAGAATAAAAATCTTTGTATCCCCCTTTTTGTTTAGTTCTTTTCTTTTGAGACTGCAAAGCAATTTATTTCTACATTGGAAAAATTTCTCACTTTCGATTTAGCAATCTAAAAATCGACAAATCTTGACGAAATCATTAGAGGGTGGCGTTTAAATATTACACTTCAATTTACTACGCCAAATTTTGTTTTTAGAAATTAAAGCATTTAAGACACGTTAGGTAGCAGGGCAAAAGCCGTTGGAGCATTTAGATCTCTAATTGCAAAGACCATATTTCTGTAACGAAAATATACATCTAATTTTGACGTGATTGAAATATTTTCATGTATTTTTTATTTAACAAGCAAGAAATTGATAAAATGTTATGTATCAATTTTGAGGATTGAAAAATATTAAGAAATTAATGAAAATTTAGGAGGTGGTTATTAACAGCTAAAATCCTTTGTCGCATGATAAAGCGTCATTGTCTCATACATGCAGATCGTTGACCTTGATTGTGTGCGTAGAACACGAGCGTTAGTTAGAACTAGCAGATACTGTAACCTACCACAAAATCTCTGTGGTAGAATTGTAATTGTTAATCCTGCTATGATAATTATTTTTAAGTCATCACTTGGAACCGATGGGGTGCTGGCAGGAGGACTAAATGTCTGGGATTATCAAAAGAAATTCTAATTACAAGTTCTGTCAGAATGTCTTGCATGAAATCTTAATTGCTTTGAAAGATTTGCTGTAGTCATTGAAGAAGTTTTTACAGTCCGATGCTTTGCATTTATTGGTGCAACAAATAGTAATAATTTGATCTTAAGTATACTTATTTTTAAGCAAAAAATTGCTAGTGAATAAAAGCTTGTCGATTGCACGTTTGAAACTATTATCTTGTAGAGCAGACGTTGCTGTTTTCCCCCTGCTTATCGCCCAGTGAAGATTATGAGAGTGACCAATCGCAGCCTATTATTTCCGCCTACTCCTTTAAGAAGACAGCTACCATCAGCGGCTGGTTGCCCGCCAGTCCACTTGGGTCAACGCTCAGTTAATATCGAAAATTGCATTCGCGAGAGCCGTGCTCAAGAAACAAACAAGTGAAAGAAATGAAACGGAAAGCTGATAAATGCGGTCTCTTAATTCGATTCGAAAGGAAAACTGACCACAAATCGAGCTTAAATGAGATTACGCCTGTCTCAAAAGAGAGAGATCCAGTTCTGGATTCGGCTATGACCCATTTGATCGAATCGCGATCCGGAATAAATCGCGTCGCGTCGTGAGTCAATCGTTCGTGACCGATTCCTGGAACTGATTTCGATTTCGAAGGAAAATAAATGTAAAACAGGGTTCAGAAGGGTATTGAGATGTATTTTTTTTTGTCGTTGTTTGTATCGTGGGTGTGGTAACATGCAAAACTGCATAGCAAAATAGGGAATGAAATGTATGAAATGACAACACATTGCCACCATACAGGTGAAACAAGACAGCACAGGAACGTCCATGCTTCAGTCGGACTCGAACCGTGGTGTCTAATCACCTTACGATGAGGGCGGCGGTCATCTTTGTGTAAAATGCTGGGTATTTGCAATACACGTACCGTATACAGTTTGATTATTAGTTTAGAGTTAAACAGCTTGCATAGAGAAAAAAAATCGGGGAATGTTGATATTTAAGTGAAAAGTTGGAGGAAAATTTGAAATTTTCTCAAGATGGCAAAAGAAATTCCAGGAAATTTCCAGTTATTTATAGTTTCAGAGGACTCTTTAGGTTGTATATCAAGCATTATTGCCTTTCCTTTAATTTGCGATTCAGCCATTCGACATAAAATAAGTTGTTTCACCTAAACAGTATTTTTCTAATGTTACATATTATTCATAAATTGTTTTTTTAATGAGCTCTTTGTAATGTTTACAATCTGCCATCCTTTTTCTGCATGCAAGTACTATATGGTGTGATTATGGTCTTTTACTCCTCGTCATCGTGTATAAAGGAAGTTTTCTCGAATCTCTTAATGAATTTCTTATAAACCTTATTCTTCAGCAACATGAATCTTTAAATTTAAAGTAAATTGTCATTTCATTTTCTTGTTTCTTTCCTAACCAAATTTAAGGAAGAAATTTGTTAAGCTTACTTAAATGAAAGTTTGATAGTAGCGCTGTAAAATGAAACAGACCTGCCACTCCAGGAATTTCAAGGATTGTTTTATAACATTTAAAAAACCTTATAAAATTATTGAACTTAAATAAATTATGGAATCTAATTACAAAAAGTAAGGAAAGCCTGCAATATGCCAGGAAAGTGAGTGTAAGGATGAATTGAGCACTGAACAAGAGAAACCCCGATGAAATGATCTGGAGTTTATGCACATCGCATATCAATGTCACTGCATAATAATTGCGTGGTAAAGTCGCTATCAGCTTGTCACGTAATCCATTCGGACATCCTGCCGGTAAGAAGATTAAAATGACACCAGCGGTAAATTATCTCCATTTGATTCAATGACTCTCTCAGCTACAATAGCACTGTATATTATAATGCACACTGTATATTATGCACTGCATAGCAAACTGCAAACAGCTACAGCTGCATAACCTAATTACCGACGATGCGGGTGAATACAAGGAGATGCATTAGTTATACTGAATGGCCCGAGATGACCACTTAACCCCAAAATATGACCAATTAGCCATAGCAAGCTCATCGTAAACAATAACAGTTCTGTCCCTTATCTTAATGCAGATTAGTTGCTTATGATGTGCTAAATTTTCCCCGCTTTTTTTTTACGTTTTGGCTGGTATTTTAGGGACATTTCTGTTCTTTTCTTGTTTTTGTACTCTTATTTTTGGTTTCTGTTTTTTTTTTCTGTTTTTCATGCTAGCTATTCCACACTTCATAGCTTCACTCCCTGTTCGCTATTTATCTGGCTTGGCTTATTGCACAAGTTTTGCTCATGAGGAAGGCAGATGATTTGCTTTATAAATTCAAATCGAGCATATTTCCGCAACCACAGTGAACTAATTAAAGTTTTTCTGTTACCCCAAGCTACTCGTATTTCGGCTTTCAATCGGTTTATACGTGAGTCTGTGTATAGTTTCATACAGTTTGCGGTGTACTCTTAGGCTCGGTGCACACCGGATCGCTCGTGTGCACCAAGCCTTAGTGACATCATATGAACTTTCATAAATTCTTAACGGAAACGCGAAAAGCATCATACCAGTGTGGATTTCTCTTCCTTTTTTTTTCTATCTTTGTGCAATTTTTGTTGTTCTTGTTATAATTGTTGCGTCTTTTATTTGTGTGGATATTATAAAAAAAAAAACGCATCATTAGGTTCCGGTAGGTAATTTAAATTTTCACTGGTGTTTTTAAGGGGACTCACTACTCTTAAATCTTTAAAACATTCGATTTTTTGAAAAAAAATATATGTTAACGCCTGATCATTTCTGAGCAAAATAAAGCAAACCGCATGAAAATTAACCGCTTAGTTCCGGAGATATTGATATTCTAAATATTTAGTTACTGATCAAGTTTATGGTAAGAAAAATTTTAAACTCATTTTTCTCAAAATGTAATTTTGCATTATTCCGCAACTGATATCTCAAAAACTATGAAACATAATTCCATGAAATTTTTATTACAGAATAATCATGTTATTTTATTGCGTCTGAACTAGAATTATTGCAATCACTGCATATTTTGTTATTTTTTCAGGGGTAAATTAATGCAAAAATTTTAAGAAAATTTTAAGTATATTTTGAAAAGTTAAAAAAAAATTTTGATGTTGATTGTTTTAGTTCAATTGTATTTTGAATTATTTGTTTTAAATATAAAACAGGAATTATACATTTAAGTGTAAAATTAATTTCATAGTTCTGCGCGCAAGCCAGTATACAATAAAAATACTTAAAAAAAACAAGGTATATCTAAAGCATTTAAAAAAAAATATTAAAAATTATTTTGAGATTTAAATATTTTTTACTAAAATAAATATATCAATTTATCATATACATAAAATTTGGAATAATTGGGAGTAAATTGAAATAGTTGCAAATAATCAAATAATATGAAAATATGCCTTTTTCCTCGACTCACGAGTCGTGAGTCCCCTTAACTAACAGCAGAAATTCCAGTAAGGAAAAGTTTTACCCTAAGAGTATGGTTTTACTTACTTGACACCGATTGTTGGTATGAATTATTGTGTTTTATTAACATTTTCTTATTTGACATTTTATATAATTTTCCCTCTACGTTTACTCCTGAGAAGGAAATTTAATAACCATTTACGCGTCAGGTTTTGAATCGCGTTTTGTATTGTTGGGGAAACAAAAACAACCAAATAACCTCTTTTCTGCTTGGAGCGATTAGCTGACGTCATGTCCAACTGTTAAAACTGGTCGAAGGCCGCCAGAATTTCAATCGATATGCATTTCCCACCCATTTCTGCGATTACATCTTCCATTTCATTAATCCGCAATATTTACTCGGCCGAAACGGAAACACAAATTACACCCGATTGTACATATTTCGGTAAATAAACATGGCGCAGAGCTTTTCTTTTCCGATAAGTAATTCCATTTACAAAATCGTTTTGGCTCGTTAATCGAACGCCTATCATTGTTCGATATCGCAGCCGCACCCTCGTCGGAAAACTGGCCACCCGTCATGACTTATCGAAAGCGTTCACGAAATGTTTTTAAGGCGTTGCAGGGCGGTACGATTTCGGGCGGTGTGGTTTTGTATTCTCGAATCCTTTGTGAAGTGTTAAAATTCTGTTAGAGCGCTTGTATTGTTTCTGTAATGCGCCTTGCACGACTTCGGAATCGATCACCGAAGAATGAATCCAGATTGATTGATTCCTACATAAAATAGAATTATCACCGTTAACTCGAACAAATTATGCGTACTTTCAACGATTCCTGTGTCTCAATCATAGGATAACTTTAAAAAAAAATTCACGCATTCTTTTCTGAACATATAAATGTCTTCTGGGGAGGGGAGGGGTGGGGGTACTTTCAAGGTTGGTTGGTTTGTTGATCTGGAGCATTGGGATAATCTTTCCCTACTCAAGAGCAAAAAAGTATTTTCAAGGAGAAAAGCATCAGAATACCATTATATAGTTTACAGATTCCGCACTGAAATTGAATTTACTCGCCGAGCACAGACTCATGGCCATAGATTATACAATTGACATTACACACATAGATTATATAAAGGACATAATTTAAAATTATGTTTTTTTGTGTATGTATGTGTGCGTGTGTGTGTTCAATATTAAAAAAAGAATTAATGCATTGTATGTTTCATATGTTGGAAGTTTAGTTCATTTCATCAGAAATATAAATTCACCAATACCGATCAATAAAATTAATATATTTAAAATATCCATTTGGAGTTAAGTCCCTGTAATATCTACCCTCAATTGTAATCCAGGAAAATCGTAACCCTTTTGTTTATCCAGTCCGAGTGAGATGGATTTTGTTGGTATTACGACCTAATTCTCACTGTTGAGGCCCCAAGATGCCTGACTCTTTTAGACATAGTGCAAAGTCAGTATAAACACGTATGAAAAGTTTGAAAAAATTCAAGTAGGTACTTTCAAAGTTGTTAGCTTAAAATTTAGACAATCACTATCCATGTGCAAAATAAAAGCTAAGAATATCAGTGTTAAGTCTCATCTTTCTAAATCGTGGATTTAGAAATTTTTAGAAAAGTTTTAAAGCCCATTGTCAATGAGGAAACACGTTTCGATTACATGATGGAATTTAAAAGTCAGAGAGACAAGTTAATATAAATAGAGCTTAAGTTTGTACCTGGCATATATATTAATAAAGATTTTACCCATCATATTAAAACTTCAACATTTTCAAATTATATTTACTAAACTATGTAGGACTATATTGCCATGGTAATCCTGTTTTAAGGATATTAGGGTTACAATATTCAATGATTAAAATTGACATTTGATATCGTGCATTGCAAACAATCTGTTACAAAGTGTTCGAGACTCACATGTTGAAATCCAATTAATGAAGCTAATACACCATGATGTCATTGCAGATATCAAAGTATAAACTATGTCTAATCGCGCAATTATGTCTTTTAAAAATTTCATGGAAATATCGCAGTCAATTGAGTGTAGATACGTACACTCCCATATCCCATGGCCAAAAACCTGCTTTGAATAGGCCTCATCAAATAACTTGGTTAAAACTCGCGTTGCGAATGAGGCATTATAAATTAATCTAAATCGTTGTTTTTCTTTTTATTGAATTAATTTAAATGCAAAATGATGAATGCGAATTATAACTAGAATTTCTTTTTCTCGCCAACAGGGATATCCGAGGTGCAGTCCGCGGGGCAGATGACGCCCTTTGCCGTTTGCAGGACCTGTGGCCCAGTTTGATTTTGGATGTCTTCTAGGACTAACTTGCTTTTGAGTAGGTGAGTTGTGGCTTCCATTGTTTGACTTTCTGGGAGGTCCGATGGCCGTAAACTTTTCCCCTTAACCCACTTTCTTTACTCTTATTTTCACATGAAAGATTTTGAAATCTCGTGATAACAGATCATTAATAGTTTTGTGCTAGCAATGTTGTCGCGTCAAGTTACATTTTCTCTAAAATTTTATATTTGAATAACGAAAAATTTGAGTGGTGTTGAAATGACAGACATTTCACCCGTTTGTAGTTGTCTTTCCTAGGAGTGAACCTTATTTTGATCCTATTTAAAAGGCATTATTATTTTGCAGGCATTATCTTAAACCTTTACCTGGTCAAGACTGCGCACTCATAAAACACAGGTGCATTAACATCCCTTTATTTAAATCAGTTCCTGTTAGTTTCCTTCCACCACCCCTTACCAGAACTCTCTCCCCTCTCAAAACTATTCTTAGGAAGTTTCCTTATTTGCTAAGCTAGTGTACATATATTTTAAGCAGTTAAATTCTTAGGAATTGAGAAATCCAATTAGTTTATTTTTTTAAAATGTATCTCGTATATCTTCTGTTTGTAAAATAATATATTGCCCTGAAAGTTTTGTACTGGAAGAAATTTTTTTAAAGATGATCAAAGAGGGATACATTTTACATTTGAAAAGGGTCTTCTTTTTTTTCCAAAGATTTATGCCGTGAGTTGGAAGTAACGAGTAAATATATTTCGTGGGAACGCAAATTCCAATTTCGATGGTTAAATTTTGCACGAAATTGAACCATCTTCTGTCAGTTTACAGCCTTTATCTGTCTTTTTTGGGGGAAAGAAAGGGTGATAGTCGTGCATCTTAATCGAACATTCTTGTAGAAAACAGGACCCCTTGAGCATAAACATACGGGGAAATTTATTTTCTTGTATTGAATATAATATTTGAAATGACAATGCTTGGATTTAGCACTATTTAGTAGTTTTCTGCTTGCTCTCTGATATTAACTGGTCATTGGCTACTGAACTTTGGATCAGATATACTTGCTGGGTTTTAACAGTTTTTTCATGAACTAGAATTTAAAAATTTAGTCTCTAGTTTAAAAGATATGGTGCGGATTTTCACTGGATTTTAGAGAAATTATTTCTCTGCGATTCATAATTCAAAGCAACCATCTATATTCTGAAATTTTCGATTTTAAAGCATTTATATCGCAGAGAAATAACTTTTTATCTAGATAACTGCAATTGTCCTCGAGTACCAACGGGTTTCTCGCGGCAATATAAAATTCCTTAGCCGCTTCGCAATTTTATAAAACTTTACAACAATTTAACTTACCTATCATGCTCATTTTCCCTTTAGGGGGCGTCCATTAATTCCGTGAGGCTTTTAGGGGGGAGGGAGGGAGTCGAGCCTAATCTCACCCAGTCTCACGTGGGGGAGAGAGGGGGGTCTCGGCAAATATCACGTAATTTTTTTTCCGCAAGAAACAGTGTAAAATTGCGAGAAAACTGGGTTATATTAAGTAAAACATTTTCCTACACTAAAATATGGCTAAATCCTACACAATAGTTCCAGTAGTCACTCTTGAGACCACACGAGTCCCCGTGGACTGAATTAAAATGAATATTCTTTTACGAATTTTAGTAGTTCCTATTTAAGTATTTTATTGTTCGATTTTCTCACTGTGATTCTAGACTACGTTCTTAGTAGTCTTTAACTAGTCTTAAATAAAAATAATTAAGTAAATTATGTTTTTTTTTTAAATAAATCCAACGCAATCAAGCACAGATTAACGTATTTACACTAAAAATACGCATTTTGAAAAATCTCACGTGAGATTAGGGGGGGGGAGGGGGTCGAAAAATCGCCAAAATCGCCTCACGTAATTAATGGACGCCCCCTTAGTGGATTCGAAGGGAATTGGCAAGTTTTACTGTTAGTGGGGCTTTTGTTTCATGCTCATTTGACGTTTTCCCATTAGGTAGGCAATCTCTAACTTGCAAAATGTTTGTTAAAAATGAAAATAAAGTGTTGTAAGTGTAAAATATGAATCAAGATTTAAATTAAAGTTGTCGCTGGATTTTTTTTAAAAGTACTTTTTGCACACCTGGCTGACTGATATTTGCCGAAAAGAAAACCATCCTTAAAATATCTATGGGGACTATCCGGAATGCCTGGGAAAACATTTGATGGGCTCTCTCTCCATTGTATGTGGCACCTGAACCAATGCAAACATTCCTAAAAATGTTCCATTACTTTAATGACTCCTCTCTGTTCGAAGGGCCGGCCTCCAACCTTCCCCTGACCTTCGAGTATTCATTATGGCAACGAATTCGGAGAAATCCCAGCAAAACAACTCTTTCACTCCTCTTTCTTAGCCACCTACTGCTCTAATTTTATTTTGCGAACGTTTTTCATTTCGGCGAGTGCAAATTACCGCCACTTACTAGAGTGCGAAAACGATTCGGTATTTGCAGGTGGGGGGCAAAAGCCCTGCTGGTTCTGTTGGCGGCGCCCCGCGTTGCTGATAAACATTGGGAAAAGAAGGGTTGTTTGAAAAGAAATGTTACGCTTCGAGATTCCTCAATCCTTCGTTCTCAATTTACCGATGATCATTTTCGGACGGCTCTGACTAGATGTATGCATTAGATGTGTTGTTCAGAGCTTATGTCAAAGACGCTTTTAGCAGTTTTCAGCATATTAAGAAGTCAGTGTTGAATCATTTCGCGTTTATTTGTTGTTGTTGCTTATGCCACTTGACCGACAGCAACATCAGATCAAGTTCCGAAGGCTATGGACGATGAAGGTGCGGCTCCGGTTTTGAATTAGCACCACAAGGGTCGGAGTCCGACGTGGTTAAATGACCGGTCCCGTAATTTTGAACAGAGTCAAGGGACGAGACCGGAACACTTGACCCCGCACGTCCAGAGGTAAATTTGAGAACTTGTAGGACATTGTAGCCATGCCCTATTTTGCGTGCCCCGGCCACCATTAGTGAACATGGCGGTGGATTTGCAGCGACGAGCATCGAACCAGGGACGTTCAGATCACTGGCTCGCTGCTCTTGCCAACTGGGATACGCGCCTTCCCGCGTTTATTTTGATTGCCTAACTTTACTATTATACTCAAGTGGGGTCGTAGATTTCTTCCTAACTTGAAATTTATTTCTGGTGAAGAAATCGAACCAAACATTCACGAGTAGCTTGTAGAGAACAGTTACGGGATAGAAGGGCTTCTCAAGTCTTAAAAAAAGAATAGATAAAATAAAATAAAATAAATTCTCTACCAGTTTTATGCTAACTTGATGTCCATCGTCAAGCAAAAGGACATTCGGTGGATGCGGACGTTAAAGAGAAGAAATCAGCTTCGATCCGTAAAACAGTTACTTGAATAGCACATCTTTTCCCTGATTTGTGCATATGAGAGGCATTTTTTGCTTAATGTGTATCCTAACAGTGTTGATGAAAATCTTCTGTTCACGCACGTGACTCATTCGGATGACTCATACGCAGTATTTCTCAAGAACTTTTAGATCACTGCCACCTGAATTTATTTTGGACTACTACTGGTTGAGATTATTGGCTGTAAGCTGACAACTAAAGCTGCTGTTGAAGACGTGAGTTCGAACCAGAGCTTAAAGTCACAGAAAAGTCTATATGCTAGTCTTTAAACGTTTTCCTAACATGTAAAGCAAGTGCAACGCATTTTCCTATTGAAAGTACTCATTGGGAGATATTACTCACAAAGCTCAGTTTTCACGGTCTCTGAAAAACTAGAACCAGTCAGAGAGAAAGAATCAAAGAATAAGCTTATTATCATAAAAGTAAACATTTTAAAAGCTGAATGGCAATTTCCACTTAGTACTAGATAAAGCAATTGCTGAGTTTTAAGAATTTTTGCCAACGGGAATCTCACTGGGAAGGCCTCGTCGTTCGCTATGTGGGGTTCATATGGCTCTTTCGAATTTGGAGAACTTCCGCCCCAAAATGGCTTTCTTACGTGAAAAATATTGCCATAAGCAAAATATCCCTCCCTGAAAATTTTTAGCTCCCCGGAGAGGACAAAGAACAGTGCAACCTATCCTTGAGGGAAATATCTAGTAGTTTGATCTGGGAATAATGCGAGGTAATTTATTTCAAATAGAGATCTTTATGTATGCATTACAGTTGTTATGCATACAGATCTTTATGTATGCATTACAGTTGTTGTGCATACAGATCTTTATGTATGCATTACAGTGTGGTAGCGAAATAGGGGCTTTGCTTAGGCATTCTTCTATGCTTTTAGCCTGGAATGTTGTACACCCCTGATTGGGAAACCCCGTCAAAAATCCTGCTCTTTCTCTTTTTTTTTACATTTGCTTTTTTTTAAAAATGCCCGCTTCACCTTTGCTAGAATTTCATAACAGTCAACGTAACTTTAATTTCAAATTTTGATGGAGTAATTATAATATGAAAAAAGGTCTTAATGTCTTTTTACGCTCTCCCGTCGCACCAACATATGACCATCCCCAGTTTCGCTCTTCCGAAATTTTCGGTTTGCTCCATCTGAAATGTTCCTTGTGGCGCCCTCTATCGGCGACATCGGGCACGTTCGCCTCGCGCCCTGTGCAGCTCGAGAAATGACTGTCGGGCAGCATGGTCCACTGCTCTTGACATTCGCGAAAATTTTATTCGCCGTTTTATTGTTTTCTTTTATTCGCGACATTTCGATTTCCCACACGGGCATTTCCGCTTGATTCTTTCTCTTTTTTCCCCCCTCCGACAGCTCGCCTTCCGTCATCCTCATGGGCTAGGGCAGTCACGATCAAATTTTTCTGCCACGATCCTGGAAGTAGCCGATTGTCTCACAGTAATAAATAAATAAATCATCCGCTTGCGGATAGTTTATTTATTATTGTGAGGCGATCTCACAATTCCGCTTCTGATGTTCGTATTATATAAAGAGAGCTGGATGATATCACGCGATAATCGCATCATCGGGATAACTGCAACAGTACTTTTAGAAACATTATCGCAGTTTAGAAGGAATAAGAACGTAGTCATTCTTTTTGACAAGCGGTTCCGCTACTGCGATCGCACTTTGTGGGTTTGCAGGTGATGAGTAAGGGCTATCTTTCAAACAGAATCTTTTAATGCGCTTGGATTATAAAGCCATTTTGTTGCGGAAAGATGAATGAATAAAAAAAAATTAACAATTTCCTGATATGTTATAACATCTAAGCCAGTGATTCCCAACCTTTTTATACCTGAGTACCACCTGGGAACTTCGTAGAATCGTGGTGTACCACTGGTTATGGTATAACTTTTTCAGGGGTCAAATAAATTCTATACACATATGAATAACTTTACAAAATGCATTTAAGTATAAATAAAACAAAATACATAAATAAGTCCATAAAACTAGGAAAATCCGTTTATACGTAATTGTTAGGAACAAATGGCAAATACAGTTTCCCAACATTAAAATGTCTTTATCAGGACACTTTATGAGAAACTTGCTGTTGCTTATACTCATTTCTTAATAGAGCTTAAATTGAACCCTTCTGGGTACCACCCCTTGGGAACCGCTGATCTAAGCGATGTTATCGTACCAATCGCAGAGAAATCCGGAACTCCGTGAGTGGAAGCGCAAAGAGCAGCGCTTCCACTCACTAGCGCAAGTTTAGATTCTTCTAGTACATGCACAGTCATATAGCAGAATCTAAATCATGGGCACCTCGAAATTTCAACCTATTTATCTTCAACTACATCATCCCCCTCCGCCCAGAGACGGATTTTCGTCTTTGTCTTAAATTTATGGTTGGATCATGTCAAGCAACGTTCTTTTAGAATTGATTTTAACCCAAATATTTTTTTAATTCTTGATTATCAACGATTAATATCTATCTGGAGCTACACCCGGGAAATGTGAGTTACTTGGTTTCTTAATCGTTGTTAGAACAACGATATGTAGTTTTGAATTATTAATTTACAGTTTTATATTCATTGTTTAGATGTTTTATTTGTACATTTATATCATCCTGTACTCGGAAGTCCCGCTGTGATTATAAAGTCGTATCAGCTAATTCCGAATCGGTCACTTTATACAACGAGGTTTGACCGAGTATGTGTGTATTTATGGTTGGGTGTTGGACACTGAGGCCGAAAATTCTTGCTTTTCTATCTTTTGTCGGATAGATGAAGTGCATTATCTATTTGATAAAAAAAATCTCATCGTTGAAAAAAAATTTCATAATTTTACCAGACATCCGTATTGTTAAAAATCCTGAACGATAGTTTAAATTTAAGATACAGATCTGTTGTCATTTAATTGACAAAATTTTGACCAGAGTGAGCCGTTGCATGTTTTAATAATAATGATATTGGTTGCCAGAAATACAGTATTTAAAAATGGGGGATGTGACTGAAATACTTCGGAACCTTTATAACACCTGAAGCACACAATACACGGAGTATTTTTAACTTTTGGGAAATTAATGGGATTGGGCACACAAAATTCTCAGTTAAGGCACGTTTTTATTTACTTCGAATGAAACAACTATACAGCTTTTGGATTGTATTAACTCAAACTCCATATTTTTACGACATTGCAAAATACAACATTTTTGATGCTGTACCGACATTCTTATCTAGTAGTACATCTGTGCTTCGTCTATCATACTTAGAATGGAATATTTCGCGATGTGCCGTGTTTAAAAGCATATACACTTGCCAGAAAAAGTCTGCATACAAGGGAAAACCAAAGTTTCAAGCATCAAAAAATATAATATTACACTAAATTTATCAACTTTCTTTTCTTTTCTTGTACTGATCGAATCATTTATTATCTTTTTAACAATGATTTTAGAAATACAAAACACATAATTTTGTTTAGAAATCAAATTAAACAAAAAATAACACTAAATGCACTAGAAAAAGTTTGCGTACAAATAAGAAAACCTGAAAAAATATAATGGTCATTGACTGTTACTGAAAGTTTAGTAATTGGTCGGATAGTCCTTACGTCTAAGGACCTCCATCAATCGTTTCTACATAGATTGAACTAGTTTGAATGTTTCGTTAGGAGATATATTATTCCATTCCATAATGATAACCTTTTTGAACATCTCTTTCGATGTTATGGAATGTTGATGAATCATGCGCTCTAGTACATCCCCCAAATGTTCGATGGATTTAAGTCAGGTGATTGTGGAGGAGTATGTAACTGATTTTGATGTTGTACAACAACCAGAGCTTCGCATTGTGGGCAGTGTGCTTTGGATCATTGTCCTGCTGGAACCAAAAGTCATCTCCAAGGCCCAGGTTTTGAGCACTTACTTTTAAATTTTCTTTTAAAATGTTCAAATATGCCATATGATCCATTGTAGATTCTAAAAATACCAGACGTCCCACGCCATTATACCTTCACCACCGTGCTTTACTGTGGGCACGAGATCCTGCTTCTCGTAAACCGTACCTGTCTTTCTCCACACCAGCTTACGTCCTTTAATCCCAAAAAGGCAAAACTTGCTCTCATTTGTGAAGAGTACCTTTTCCCAGAACTCCAGAGGTTTATTTACATATTCATTTGCGAAGAGTAGACGTTTTGGCTTATTGATGACCGATATGTGTGGCTTTCTACGTGCTACACAGCCATGATAGCCTGATTTTATCAAAATCTTCCGTATAATATCTTCATGAATCGTTTTCTCAAACCTCTCTCTAATTTCATTTACAATTTGAGATGGAGTAATTCTTGGATTTAGGCCTACGGACTTCTGGATAAAATGCTTTATTGTAATTATTGATTACTATTTGAATAGAGAAATGAGTTCTTCCAAGAGTCTTGCCAATTTCTCGAAGAGTTTTGCCTTTGGTCTTCAGTTTCAAGATAATTTTCCTTTTATCAGGAGTAATCTCCTTTCCTTTTTGATTCATTTTAATTTTCCACAATTTACCTTCAAAAAAGCTTTGGAAACGAATATTGAGATAATCTTTTTACAAAACTTTAGCAAAATGAACAACATCGCATACAACTGAATTGGGTATATAAGTTTACTGTATTTGTACGCAGATTTTTTCTGGTATGAATTCATGCCATTTCTTTAAATTATTTTTTTATTTTAAAACGTTGCATGTTATATTTTTAAAACCATTGTTAAAAGATAATAAATGATTCGATCAGTCCAAGAAAAGAAAAGAAAGTTGATAAATTTAGTGCAATATTATATTTTTTGATGCTTGATTGTTTGGTTTTCGCTTGTATGCAGACTTTTTCTGGCAAGTATATCTAACACACTTTGGAAAATATCGGCGGGAAATTTTGCACAAAGTTCCCATGTTCTGTTTTCATTAAAGTCTTCGGAATTTTGCGTTAATTCTGACGGCAAGTGCCTCCGGGGAGAAAAACATTAATTCTGAAAACAATTGTTCTCAAGCAAAAGTTTCATAAAATTATGATTTTTGCCCCTCCAAAGTTATTAAAAATTTTATTAAAATTCTTTATGAATCCTAAGGACAAATTATTTTAAAACAATTGAAAAAAATATTCAAACAGAGTTATTGGTTCAGCAGATATATCAAAAATGAAACTCATTTTAAATTTAAATTTTATACAAACATTTTGAAACTTCTCGAGGTTTTTTAAAAATTATTATTATTTTTATTATTATTGTGACCATTTAAGACACATTTGATTTAAAAAAATTCGTTACAAAAAGAATGCTTAAATAAAATATAATAAAATTTTCCGTCGCTGACCCCTTTAAAACGCGCTTCTAGTGAGATGCAATAATAGGGAAATTGTATGTACGTATGTATATATTATATTCATACGTGTAAAAAGATAAACTAAAATCTGCAACGTTTTTTGGTTTTTAGTTCAGTGCTGCCATTTCTGTTTATTGAATATAAAGTTTGTTTATAAAAAATGTGTACATTTTTTCGTTCCCCATAGTTATGCGGCCTTAAGGCAGCGTTTAGAAAGAAGGAAGCGGTGCGCCACGGTGTGGATTAAAAGTCGCAGGGGGCAAAGCCCCCTAATACATACACACATATATATATATATATATATATATATATATATATATATATATATATATATATATATATATATATATATAGTATATTTAACGAATTGCAGACACGTGACGTTAAATAAGTAGTCGCTACACGTTCGTGTTATGCATTAATATTCTTATGATTTACGTGTTTTGGATTTTGTCGCTTTTATTTTGTCCTTCATAATTCCATACGTGCTCGAACTACAAGGTGTACAATAAAGCAGAAAACTTCTCTTCCATCTCATTAATCATTTGAGCTATAACCGATGCTGTCTTGCGAATGGATCAGTCGCAAATAATGAGACGTCACCCCTTATACTGTACCCCATATATCTCGATGGTTGGCAGCTCATGACGAACCTTTTCACGAAGTCACTCTGCATCTGATGAAAATTACCCTCCTCCAACCATATGCGCTCGAATTCCTCCTATCTTATCTCTTCCTCCTCTCGATAAAAATCGGATCTTCGCCGCTTGCCTAATCCCCGCATGCCTTAACTTGCCAGTCACGACTTGTTGAATCGGTCGGGGCAGACTTTACGCACTGAAACTTTTTTCTGCTTTTTTCGTGGAGCATCGTCTCATTTAAGTATGCGCGAAAGTGAAAAATCGAGGCACGAGTTGAAGACCCTCTGTTCTACTGGAAACTGAATTCTATTGAAGCAACGCGTTGCCGTATGGAAGCAATTTGGCATTTTGTAATTTTAAATCTCCTAAATGTATTAACCAGTATTGTTGAGAATGCCGTAACATAAATCACTGAATCTCGCATCAGTTGATTTTCACAATTCTTCAATCCCCATGGGAAGCTGAGGGGGAATTTGCCCCATAGCAATTTTCGCAAAAGGCATGTCATTTTAGCACTGATTGTTTTGTTTGAAAGAAGAGTGTCATTTTTCATATTTTGAAATTTTAAGTTGTAAATATTTTACAGGACAGTAAATTATCGATTTTTTACAATTAGCGAAATTAAAATCGTCTTTGAAAAGATGGAATTTTCAAAACATTATCTTTGAAAAACTCACTCCCTACTTCAAAGATTTACTTTCACTTGCAAAAATCATTGAATACTAAAATTTGCCTTTTCTACCGAGTTAAATTGTTCACTTTAAGTACTTTCAAACCAATTTTTAGTACGTTTAGGGAAATCATATTGGACCAAGACTTCACTTATAGGCTTTCGGTATCTGAGTCTGCGGGTCACCTGGTTAGCGTGTTTGTTTGTTCCCATTAAACTATAAATAATAGGTACTTGTATGTTTAGCGCTCGAGTATCCAAAAATAAGTGTTAAGCTCCCAACCAACCTCAAAATAGAGTTTATACCAATCAAGCTACCTTGACAGCGAAAGATTGTTTTCTTTTTGATTAAAGTTCCTCGCAAACTCCTTGCATAGTCACTTGGTAAACACATAAAATTTCATTTTATAAATCACATATTTACAAATCAGTAACTTAAGTGGAACGTTCATCAGCTTTACACCGTTATCGTAACTTTCGATTATTTGTTCTAAGAAAATTAAAATGTATTGTTATAATCTTTTTAAAAATAGTTTAGTTATTTTCCTCGATAACATTTTGTAGGGGATCAATCTGTGTTTCTAAAACTTTTACTGAAAATAAGAAATGAAATAATGCTTTTTGTTTACGAATGAAACATTTTTAGAAATGCAATGTGTAGACTCACTAATAGCCGATTATGAACTAATGGTAGGCAAAAACTACATTTTATTTTCAAATGCCAGGCTTAATGGTGTATATTCTTTTCTTACGCACATGTTTGATTTCTTCTGCAAGTATGTTTTCTTACGTGCTAAGAAATTTCATCTAATATCAGATATAAACGGTAAAAATATTTCTTGTGTGGCTCCTGCGCATTGACTCTTATTCCTTAGGTACAGACACTAAACTTCCGTTAGTAAATATCTGCAACATTTATTTACAATTTTACCTAATGTATTATATCGTTTTAATTAATATCGTTATTTAAATAGTGAGTAGGTCAGCTTTTCATCTTATTGCCTCTCCCCCTATTCCCACCCATAAACTCGTCGCTTTAGGTTGGGCGAAGCGCCAAGAAATTTAATAATTCTCTTTAGTATCGTAAGCGTTAGATACGCGCTCCAAATCGTTCACATATTTATTACGGATAATCATTAATTCTCCAAAGATGACATTAAAGTAAAACATATAAAACACTTTTGAAGCAATAACTAGTCTGCACGCATTTGAATTTTTCCTTTAACTTGTTACCTGTATTAGGAGCTTAAACTATTGCTTAACATATTTGGCAAAGCCCCAGGACTTCGCAGAAGACCGAAGATTCGATTCTCGTGCTAATGATAGCTGCTAGAATGTTATCGTGCCTGTATGAGAGACTCCTATTTGTGGATTTATAATCACTCATTTCACTTTATGAGGTGCCGGACGGTGGTTGAATGGCTAGGGCGCTGGTATTTAGTACCAGAGTCTGTGGGTTCGAAACCCACTCTTGGCATGGACGTTTGTAGCCGTTCGGAATCGGCTTTAAGCTGTAGGTCCATAGGCGTAGCGTCAGGGGGCGTGCCCCTCCCTCCCCCAACTTAACTTGAAAGGAATTAAAACGTTAATAGAAGTTCAGTTAAAATCGGAAAATTGTAGAAAACTTTTAAGAAAGTTGGTTTTTTCCAATTTTTTCAAACTGTGAAACTAAAAATTCAGATTATATCTTTAGCCTTAATATAGTTTTTAGCAATGATATGATCCATACGAAAAATTCGATGTTATATTTTTTTTCTAATTTTATATCATATTTATTTTTCTCATTGTATAACTTTTAAATACTACTCAAACATCAATTCTATGGTTATTCAATTAAAAAAATCATATTTCATATTTTAAAGACCGTACGGCAGTCAATGCGCTGAAGACGACCCAAATGAATTCAATTCTTGCCCCCCCCCCCCCCCTCCCAAAAAAAAAAATAAATAAATAAATAAATTTTAAAAAATAAATAAATAAAGTTACAAGTACACTACGCCTATGTGTAGGTCCCGTTCTAATTAGCCCTCGTGTAGCAAAAATTGACCGTTGCGCCCCAAACCAAACTACTTTTTGAAGTCCATGGGTATAAGAACTTGAATATTGCGAGCTGGCCCTTTTAGAGGAGGTCAAAATTGCAGACACCGAGCAGATTGAACAGTATTGTAATTCCGAAATTGAAATTTACTACACTGATTTTTTTTTTTAAATTCTTCTGACTACAAGCATTTATTTGTGTTTTAGAGAGGAAATTTTCACAGCTGCCTCTCCCACAACGCACAATTTTCTGAAATTTGCGGGGCCGTTCCGCCCATTACGAAACACGAAACGTACTGGAAAAAAAAAGAAAAACTGTCTTTTTATGACGCTGTTGTTCACGTTCACACAATTCTATCGAACTCCACGATCGCTTATTCAACCTAATCCCGGTGTGCAGCGTTAAAAGCAATGAATGTCACTGCCACCCTCGCACGCATCACGCGGAAATTTTTGCGCTTTCCAAGGCCCCCCTTCTTTTCTCTCTCTCGATCAGAAACAAAGTGTATCCCCCCTCCCCATCGGCCCTACAAAGTCATCGCCCATAATCTGTTGTTTTCTGCAAGAAAGGACTTCCTGCTTATTTTTTTTTTCCGCGCGGCGATACCTGTGTTTGCGAAGTGTGGGCCACGCGAAGGTTTCGATTGAGATAGCAAGGTCGCGCCAGCTTTTCAACAATTCGGGTGACGCTTTTTCTGCGGGGTTTTCAGCCGGGTTAGTAAATCGGTGTCTGTAGGCGCACGCGCTTCGTAATGTCTTTGATCGACGTCTGCATCTGAGTTTTTATGAATTTTTGATTGGAGGACGCAAAGAGTGGTGCAGTGGTATCCCGCATTATGCTGTGCGATTCTTAACCCATAATTGATACGATTCTTAACCCATATTCACCAGATGACGTTAGCTTTTAGAGATTAGTAAGAAATGAAGATTTCCTCCCATGAAAAATCTCAAACTTATGAGGAAAAGCCTTTTCAGTATTTGTGCAAGAGAAAAGTATCTTGGGTCGAAGTTTCAAAGACGTTCTAACTAAATATAAGGACAGTGGCTCACATCTTTTCAAAAGATATTACGATAGCGTAAAATATCTCTTGTAAATGCTTGATGCTTTAGTCTGACCATCCCGCTGCCTAAAAGGGTTTTTCTCTATACAGTATGATTTTTATTTCAATTTATCGTCTGTTTACTACCCCTATATTAAGGGTGTCGGGATTTTACATGATTTTCTCGGAAATGGTACATTTTCATCTTTCATAAAAGGGCTTGTGGTGGCCCTGTGGTACAGTGTGCTGGCTTTCGGTGCTGAGGGTGCTCGGATCGAATCCCGGCGTCGCGCCACTAAAATACCTTCGTTTGTGTCTTCCCTTCATAGGGGGTGGTAATGCTGGTCCGCCTATATGGTGCCCCCATAATAAAATGGCCAGCAAACTGCGGTGAATTATAGGCAAATGTCTACACGACAAGTGCCTCCGCTAGAAAAAAAAATGATAAAAACATACTGTAGATCAGGGGTCCCCAACCCTATGCCCGCGGGCACCATGGCGCCCGCCAATCGTTTTACGTGTGCCCGATTTGTACCCTAGATTTTTAGATTTAATTGAAGAAAAAAAATTATCTCCCAAAAATCAAAAATATTTTTAACTAACAGACCCTCGTTGGCTACAGGATTTGGCTTTTTTAACAGATATAATGAAAAACTGAATTATTTAAACTTAGACCTGCAGGGAAAGGACAAACATATGTTTACAATGATAGTGTCTATAAACTTGTTAAAAGTTAAACTGGCGTTGTGGATATCACATTTAAAGATGAAGTCCCTTGTGCATTTTCCAAATATGAAAAAAAAATGATAGGAGACGGGGAAAATGACTTATCAACATTTGTTATCAAACTTCAATTACTTCAAGACCATTTTGGAAAGCGATTCTAACAGTTTAATATCATCGAGCCAATGGTCACCTTTTTTTGTTAATCCTTTTACTTACTAAGTAAATGTAACCGAACTAGCTACATACATTTCAGAGCTTGTTAAAGTTAGGACAGAAGAACTGGAGATAGAAATTTTGGATCTTCAGAACGACATTGTCCCAAAATCCATTGTATGAGATGAGAATTTCTGAAATATACGTAGTTGACAGAAACAAATTTCCATTCATGAAAAGAGCAGCATATAAAATAAAATCGTTTTTCGGTTCCACATACTTGTGTGAATCATTATTTTCGACAATGAATATCATAAAATGAAAGTACAGTTCACGACTTACAGATGAACGTTTTGACGATTGCTTACGCGCGCGAGCAGGAATATCATCATACTCTCCTAATTACGAAGCAATGACCAATGAAATACAATGCCAAAAATCACATTGATTTTGATATTTATATTTTTTGTAAAGAATTTTTTTACCTTGTAGATTTTGTATGCATTATTTAGTAATCATTTATTTTGCACAAGTATATTAACAATAATTTTTATATGTTAAATTATATTTTTGGAATTAAATTTTTTTTGGTACATTATGTGTATGTATTTATTAAGTATGTCCAACTATAAATTCCCCTTGAAAAAATAAAATGGTGCCCGCCGTCCGACCGGTATTCTAGAATGTGCTCATGGGTACAAAAAGGTTGGGGACCCCTGCTGTAGATAATTTAGGAAGAAAATAACTGAAACTGCGTGTTTCTACGATGATTACATTGCCAAGTGCAACATGTTTATGCCGTACAGTCTACGCGTACCGTGTTGTACTTCTGTTCTTTAAGCCTCCTTACAATGGGAGATTAATCTCCCAATGAAAAATTACATTGGGAGATAAATCTCCCAATGTAATTTTTCGTGATTTTCCAACTCTAAGAGGATAGATCTAAATATCCTTGCTGGGTATCTTTTATGAAATTTCGTTTAACCCTTTCTTCTTCAGAATTCTTCTTCAAGCCAGTGCCTGCAATTCGCAGCCTACGAATCGACAGGACGCCCGGTGGACCTTGCCTCATTAGCACTTCGGCCCTATGACACGGTGATTCAGTGGGTTACTTAGCGCGGGCGATGCAGTGTTTTCGGAACGCGCCACGCACATTACTCCTCTAAAGTTTGATCGTTTACCCCTTCAATGGATATGTTTCAGATCACAGACTGCCCCATGTCGCGAGACTTCCTGCTCCGGTTGGGCATCGTGTTCCTGTGCGTCGCGTGGGATGCCCGTGTCTGTGTGGGCACTGCCACAAGGTCACGTTCCCGATATCCAGGTGACGCTGGCCAGCGACGAATCGCACTTTGTCCGGTGATTCAGAGTCCTGTTGAGCGGGTAAAATAAGGCAGAGAGACAAATGAAAAACTCTTTTCATCTTTAATTCCTCCCTACTCCCTTCCTCTACCGTGTTTATTTGTTTTGGCGCTCGCACGTTTGTAGCATGAGGTTTAGGTGTCAGTATGTTATGTTTATTGTTCTTTTGATATTTCTCGTGACAGAATATATTCTTTTTTTTTTTTTTCACAAGAGTGGGTTGTGTGTATTAATACATACTGCACTCGCTTTTGAATATGGAGTTTTCTGTGGATAACCGCTACGGATTGCTGGCGAATTTCTTTTATAATGGTAGGTACGATTGCATGGAATTAAGTTTGCTTAATCTCTTTCGACACCATACAAAAGAAATATTTTTTTTTACTCACTAGCATTTTTTATTCTTCAGTCAGTTATTTATATTGATCTACTACATGGATATTCGTCTTCAAAGAATACAAAACTTCACTGTGCTCAACCATAGTTTATGAAAAAAAATTACATTTATGAACATAATTTGAAGTTCATCAGATCTGCATCTGTTGGTAACTGTGTAGTGCCTTAGTTATAACAAGAAGTCAAACTTTTCACAGCGGGGAATAAGTATAAAGTACAAACTTCTACGAGAGTAATAGTATGCCACGTAACAAAAGTTTTTATTCCAGTAGGCTATTGAAAACAAGCTATCTTCAAATACCATTATTAAGAATGGAAGTTATGGGTATTACTTTAACTTATTATTCGAACATTTTATCAGTGAGGGTTATATATATTACAGTTCAGCTTTTAGAGTTGATTATCTTGTGAGTAGAGTCGCATAAAAAAACATCCAATAACAGAGGATTTATTTGTAGAGAGAATGTGTCATACTGTTAATTTACATTCCTAATACATACGCTTTCTCTCCTCTGCATTGAAATTTTCGCCTAAGTGCTTGATTTCTACTCCAGTTCTCAAAAGCGAAAAGTTCCCTTTCATAGAGTTTTTGTTCATTTATATCATTCCTTGTATGATAACAGTTGACATATGGATCACTTGACAAACGGTGATTAGAGATTAGACTAACATCATGCATCACTGAATCAATTTGATAATGTGTTTGTATCATTTTATCACTAATCATATTCACCCTCAATTCACAATAATATCCTTTTAATTAATTTATGTCTTAAAATGATGTAAGTCCACCTTTCTACTAGGCAAAAAAGTATGCAGAAAATGTCGAGAACAATTGTTTTACTATGTGGAGTATACACTCTGGTCCTTCTACATCCTTTCCCTTTGTTTTTGGGTGCTATTTCCTCAGTACGTTACCCCAAATCTGACCACCCCATTTTATACTCCTGCAATAATTACTCCATCTGGCGAATGCAGCAAACAGCCCTTTCTTTTGGCCTCTCATATACTTTTCCGCTTAAACGTTAAATCGTAATATTTACGGTCGTTATCTTCTGTTATGGTTCTTGCGGGAAAAAAGACATCTGGATTAACTGCCGCTGTCAATTATTTTTAGTACATTCTAGGTTAATACTTTCCTTTGATACTTTCTAATCTGGGATGGGGACTGGTATTTTGGAGAAGGCTTAAAAACTTCCAGGTTTCTAGGCAAACGAACCGGAATGATTTTCAAAGAAAAGAAAAAAAATAGTTCCGAATATTAAGAGAATCTCTGCCGCTTGATTCTATAAAATCCATTGAAGTGTATCTCGATTAAATAGATTTTGATTTTAGAATATGCAAGATTATTGGCGATTAAAAGCAAAGTAGGAATTAATGAGATAAACGAGTTCATTTTCAATTTAAAAAAATGAATGAAGTTGTAATGTTAAAAGTAATAATAACCACTCCACTCGATACTTCATTTAAACCGTTTTAACATTTATATGCTTACTAGCTGAAAACCCGCACTTCGCTACGGAGTACATTCAAATTAAATACAACGGTCAATGTATGCAATTAATGCCAAAAAAAATATATATTTATAATAAATATGACGATCCATATATACAATTGATGTAGAAAAAAAATATATATTTATAAAAAAATCATAAGGGATATTTTTGTAGACAAAATAATGTACAATCGTCTGCCGCATTAGTAAGAAAAAATTTTTTTTTGTCTATTTAGTTGTTATGCACGTGACGATAAATTTATTTAAAGTACCAGAAAAGGAAATCACGTGATCAGCATTTAATAAATTAAATTCTAAAAATTAATCTTTAAAAATTCACCAAAAATCAGAAAATGGAGGTAAAGATTCGAAAAAGATTTCATTTTAAAGGAATTTTTATCTTTCTCGTGATATAAATTTTATAACCCTCAAATTATTATTTTAAATGCAAACTTAAAAGAAGTTACTAAAACAGCTTAAAAATTTAATTTTAAAAAATCTAAGAAGAATTTTTTTTAAATCTCTCTTAGTGAACCCCTACACCATAAGAAGAATCGCCATGCAAAATTTCAGCTCTTTAGGTCCAGCTGTTTGGTCTGTGTGTTGTATGTCAGTCAGTCAGTTACGGAACTGTTTTATATATATAGATGACTAGCTGAAAACCCGCGCTTCGCTACGGAGTACATTCAAATTAAATACAACGGTCAATGTATGCAATTAATGGCAAAAAAATAAATATATATATTTATAATAAATGCGACGATCAATGTATACAATTGATGTAAAATAAATATATATATATATTTATAAAAAAATCGTAAGGGATATTTATTTTTTTTTTATAATATCCAATCGTCTGTTGCATTAGAAAGAAAAAAAAATATTTTTTTGTCTATTTAGTTGTTATGCACGTGACGATAAATTTATTTAAATTATCAGAAAAGAAATCACGTGATCAACATTTAATAAATTAAATTCTAAAAATTAATCTTTAAAAATTCACCAAAAATCAGAAAATAGAGGTAAAGATTCGAAAAAGATGTCATTTTAAAGGAATTTTTATGATCTTTCTCGTGATATAAATTTTATAACCCTCAATGTATTATTTTAAATGCAAACGTAAAAAAAGTTTAAAAAACAGCTTAAAAATTTAATTTTAAAAAATCTAAGAAGAATTTTTGAAAAATCTTTCTTAGTGCACCCCTACACTATTAGAAGAATCGCCATGCAAAATTTCAGCCCTTTAGGTCCAGCGGTTTGGTCTGTGCGTTGTATGTCAGTCAGTCAGTCAGTCAGTCAGTGAATGAATGAGTCAGTTACGGAACTGTTTTATATATATAGATAGAGCGGATTTCTCCAAATCTTTTTTAACATCTGTTTACATTCATGAATTGAGAGATAAATGAAAGTGGACTTAAAAAAAACTGGAAATATAATAACATTTTAAGGGTTTTATGATTTCTTTAAAACGCGTTAAGGCTGCTGTGTACTAATCCTACTGGATTCACTCACCTCAATGTTTACCTATGGAGAAAATTTTTATACTATTTACAGCTACATAAATGCTGATAACTAATAAAAATGGTATTTTCAGATAGCCTGAATTTTTCTGAACCTTACAACATGATTCATTTTATAATTTTTCCCACCAAAGGAATTTACGAGCGTTTAAAACACACTATACCAGATTTTCCCCCGAATAATTTAAATTTAAAAATATTATTTGCATTTTTTTATAAGCGAAAAATACCCCAAGGTGTAAAATTTCTTTCGCTATTACGGAGTACAATTTTTTTAAAAAAAATTTCAATCCAAGTCGGCAATCCTTGGACACATTTTCTCCATAGGCTAACATTGAGGTGAGCGAATCCAATAGAGTTAGTATACAGCAGCCTTAATATTTGAGATTCGTGATTATTATTGAGAGTTATTAAACTATCTGTTAAATAACCTCTCTTAGAAGGTTTACGAGACTTAGAGAGAGAGAGAGTGTATCACATGTCGGAAACTTATCGGAGCGGTGCTGAGTATTTCAATGAAGCCTGTAAATGTGAGTCCTCACGTTTTTTTGCGTATCCCTTTCTCATGACCGTGACAGGATGGACAATGAATGCTGTCTGTTTTGTCTACACATCATTCTTAAGCGCTGATACGATGCAACTATTTGATGTCGGTTTTTCACAGAAATGACCGTAGACGCTTCCCGAAGATTAAAATGGGACAACGTAAAACAATGGAGTTTATATAAAAATATTTTTTTTTGTGGCCCGCCAAGACAGCCAGAAAATTCCGGACAGTCAGAAAAACTGCCAAAGACAGCCAAAAACTCCAAGACAGCCAGAAAAACTGCCAATATTTTATTTAATTTACATTTATTGATTTTTATGATACAATTTATACCTTTTCTGAAATGCAAAGTTAAGTAATAAATGCAATAATTATAAAAGGTGCGGTCCTCCGCTAACCTCCGCTTACACAAAGTGGCCCCCGGGCCAAAACAATTGCCCTCCTGGTGTATCGCATCAGCGTGTTATGTGATCACACGACCATGATCCATCTGGAATTGGTGTTTCACTGATATCAGTTAAACTAATGATACCAGTTACAAATACAAATGTTACATAGCTCTTTCAGAACGCTAAGCTTACGTGATAATAAGTTGTGCCATTTAAGATGATATTCAGGATTTTTTTTCCTTTCCAGGATATCTTACGCCAAATCTTTGTCAGAAAGAAACCCCTTAATATGCAGTAAATTTTCTGTCGAATAAACATCAGTTTAGTCTGATGTTTTGAACGAAAAAAAATAATGATTTTGCTCTAGTCAGTGTTTTTTTTTAAACTATATGCTAATTCTTACGATGCATCTCATTAGCCTTCTTCGAGTATTCGCAAACAGTCCGCACAAGTTGTTGGTTAGCAGTTCTTCCCATACCTTAACCTATACATATCAGTATCATTTTACCTTAACTGAGATCCTATCTCTACAAAATTTATATTTCCGCAAAATTCAAACCAACTTCATTAAGTCGGAAAGTATAAAGTCGACTGTTCTATTCCAATTTCAATCCCTCGGTTAATACAACTTTTATTTCACTTCCTGCTTGCAGTTTATCTCGTATCCGCGCGGAGCTTTAATCGTGTTCCTAATCGAGGCATCAATAAAAATCAGAGCTTAAAAGATTAGGCCACCTTCTCAATGTCATTTTCAGCCTCCATAGCAATAAAGTCCAGTCGACCCTACTACAGGCACATGTAACGTTAATAGTCTCTCAAACATACGATTTGACCCCCTTTTTGTAGTTTCATTCCATAATGGATCCTTAGTTAAATTAATATTGGTCTGGATTCTTTTAGATGTTGTCCTTAAAAACGCATTTTCTAAATAAGGCGTAATTTTCGATAGTTCTATGATCATCGTAGTACAAGAGGGTGTTTCGAGAGATGTGCTGGGTGATTTGAATTATTTATTACCTTTAAATTACTGGTATTTCGCATTATTAAGAATTGTGCAACAATTTTTTTTTCAAATTATTTCTTCTAAAGTTTGTGCATTCATTTGTATGTAAAAGCATCTATAACTGAATTTTTCCGACTAGTCTGTTAATCAGCGTATCCATACTCAGCTTAAGCTTTGGAAACTCCACAAAATTTTTACATGCTGAGATTCGTGTCATCTTTATTATTTTTTATGGTGCCAATCAGTGACCGCTGCCAGCGTTTGCAATTACGCGTCATGATGACGTCATTTTCGTTTGATGAAATTTTTGCATGTCCTCGGAACAAGCGTTAACCTTATTTAGTGGCATCAAAGTTTACTATATCGTTTAAACAACTTATGATTCATGTTCTTACTTATCGATTTCCAAACAACGAGCGCGGCGTATTTTGTACGCGTTTTCGTGTCAACAATAGCCATTGATTGCTTTATTCTTCATAAAGCAATCAAGGACTACTGTTGTCACGGAGGGGCAAAAGTACCAGTGATTAGAATCTGTCGGTCAGCAAAAATAATTTGCATACCAAATGGAGAATGTGTAGCTTCATTTAAGCGGTTAATCATGTCTTTTGAATCCTTTTCCGGATATCTCACGCTGAATGTTTATAGCGAAATATCCTTATATTTGTACTGAAAAGCTTGATGAATTAACGACAAATTAGTTTGGAGTTTGAACTTTAAAAAAAAAACTAACGGAAGAACATAATCAGTTTGTTCGTCTGATTTGACATTTTAAAAGCCAATTAGAGAATCAGTTGTTTTATGCCAATGGAAAATTAAATGACCCATCTTATCTGCTATCTTTAATTATATGCAATCTCGCTGATTGTTTTACAATTCTGCCTATCCATTATTTCAAAGGAGAACAAAAAATCGGAAAAAAAGACTAAGAGCGAATACAGTCATTTGTGTTTGTTTTGACGTGACGATAAGATGTTAGAACTCTGATAGATTCAAACGACCATGAGCTATTTAGTAATGACTCATTTATTTTCCTCTCTCCTACATTCCAGTCTCCTATTCCTCTGACAGCCGGACGATAACCGAATGACTCGGGCTCTGATCTTTCTATTGCAGTGATTCTCAACCTTTTTACGTCTATGCCCCCTTTGATGGACTTCAACCTCGCCCCAACCTAGGCCTGAAACACACCCTCACAAATTTTCAAAGTTCAAAATGTGAGTTGAGAACGGCCAAGTTTA
This sequence comes from Dolomedes plantarius, assembly GCA_907164885.2. Classification (NCBI taxonomy): domain Eukaryota; kingdom Metazoa; phylum Arthropoda; class Arachnida; order Araneae; family Dolomedidae; genus Dolomedes; species Dolomedes plantarius. The sequence continues at coordinate 100,760,130 of OU015498.1, read as the reverse complement.
TGGGCGCACTGGAGTATTGGCCCTAGCAGCCAAAGGCTAGTAGGGCACTAGCCTTTGGTAAGGATTCTAGTGGCGTCCACTATGAAAGAAGCATATGATAACAACACAACGGCTGTTTCAGTGGCGCACCCAGTGGGGGGCAAGGGCCCCCGCCCCCAAAGAAATAGAAATTGCATTATGAATATTGATTTTGCATTATAAATATTTTTATCCGTTCATCTAGACCCCCAAGAAAAAATTCTGGGTGCGCCACTGGGCTGTTTACACCTGGTAATTACCTCTTCGCTTTACGTCATTTTCTCTTGCGATAGATCGCATTGGAACAAGAACTCTTTAACTTCGGGTAGCGAGACCCGAATCCGTCAGTGGAAAGATTCCCTTTATAGTATTTGCTAAATTGGCAGCGTTATAAATATGAGGAAAATTCTGCACTGACAGTTGGACCCTTCATCAATAGAAGGCTTTATTTCTGATTTTAATATAGGTGTTTGTCATTGAATTCGGAATGACAGAAGGTATATTTTCTGAAAGCAGTTCATTTTATTTCACATTTCTGAATATTTTTTTTTAAATTAAAAACCCTGGGGGATTTTAATTTTTTTTAAATATTTAGAAATACACCCTATACACCCTAGTGTATTTCAAGAGACCTTGAAATACACTAAAAATATACTTCAAACAGCTATTTTACTAATACACATCATTTCTATAACATTCATTTCAGTGAAATTCGCAATTCCTGTTCCAAGATATTTATTTTGTCATAGGATACCAAGCATAATCTGCTAGAGACTTTTCCACGATGATCTAGCGATGCAACATAATTAGCCTTAATTTCATAGGATTTTTTTTTTCTGTATTGGATTCCACCGAAATATGAATACTTCATAGTCAACCATTGGTAACCCTCCCTTACACTGCTGTTTGTTTTATTCCTATCCATAAATCAAACTAGATTTGTTGTATTAATAGTGATCAAATCAAATTAGAAGGTTTAAGGTAATATTAAGATCTTGCACTGGATGGCGACCTCTAGAAATCTTCTTACCACCATATTAAAGATTTATTTGGCATATTTTTTTACACATTGCTCTTTTCTTTTATCGCTTGCGATTTCTTTTGAATATTAACTCAGTCTGAATGTTATTAACAACTGCGTTCATTCCCTATCTAATGTTTATAGGTAAGCTGCTATGTACTAACCCCATTGGATTCGCTCACCTCAATGTTAACCTATGGAGAAAATTTGTCCACGGATTGCCGACTTGGATTTAAAGATTTTTTTTTTAAAATTGTACTCCGTCATAGAGAAAGAAATTTTATATTTGTGTACATTTTTCGTTTTTTTTTAAAAGATGCAATTAATATTTTAAAATTTAAATTATTCGGGGAAAAATCTGGCATGGTGTGTTTTAAACGCTCATAAATTCCTTCGGTGGACGAAATTTATAAAATGAATCCTGTAGCGCTTTGCAGAAAAGTTCAGGCTATCTGACAATGCCAAATTTATTTGATTATCAGCATTAATGTACCTGTAAATAGTTGACAAAAATATATTTTAAATAAAAAATTTGGGGGCAACGCTTAACCCCCCCCCCTATAGAGAGAGAGCCATTACAATCCCTAAAAATGTCAATCCTAAGGGAGGTGGAATTCTCGAACTGTCAACTGGACTCCTCCCACCACAAGAGTCGGCAAGAAAAGGAAAAGGGAAATACGATTTTTTTTCTTAGTACATAGCAGCCTTAAGAAATTATCTGAAAAATTCTATTTAAAACGTAACCAAATATTTTCTTTGTTAAATATGTATGCATGCATATGAAGGGACCTGTTGACTATTGATATCGTTTTTACTTCTTTGCGACAAATAATTTATAACGAAGGCGGTATTTTGGAATTGGGACAGGTCAAGGGAGGTACAAGGTCTTAAAGTTTGGGAAGTTCTTTAATCCTTGAATAATCACATTTCACGCCGAACACATCGCATAGCTTTCTAGAATTTTATTTGTCCCGACCTTATTTTTTTGTATTCGTCGTCAAAATATCATTTGGTTTCCCCACTTTCTCAATAATCCATTCAAATTTTATTCCTACTGCAGCCTAAAAATCCATTTGTGTCACAAATTTCATTGTTAAAGTAAGCTTGCTTGAGAAATATGAGAGAAATTCTTGAGTATGTTGTAAAGAACATATTTGATTTGCTTGGTAGAAGTGACCTTGAGTTGGGGTGCTTTTAGGATTTGCGGCAATGTCCATCATACTGTATGAAGAGTGGCTATATCCAGATGGGATACCGTAAAATGTCTCTTCACATACCGTGAAATTTAATTTTTGATTATAATGTTAAAGCTTCTGAACTTCTCCGTTTGGAAACACAGGATAACCACAGATTCAACAAAGGAAACCTATTCCAGTACGAGAATAAGTCTTCACAGCCTTTCAACACAGATCTAAATGAATAAATAACCAAACAAGTACATCAAGATTTTGCTATCCCTTTTTGTGATATTTGTATACTCATTGCATTCGACTTTTTTGATAGAAGACGTATTTCACGAAGTTTCAAAAGATATCAACATATACGCAACTAATAATGTATTATTGGAATCTGAGTACTGGTGCTCTGATTTATGATTTTTCAGTCAAATAATCATTTTCGTATTCATATTATTCGGCGGATCACAAATTTCATTTGATGTTTAGGACTTATAATCGATATACTATATAAAACAGTTCCGTAACTGACTGACTGACTGACATATAACGCACAGATCAAACCGCTGGACCTGAAGGGCTGAAATTTTGCATGGCGATTCTTCTTATAGTGTAGGGGTGCACTAAGAGAGATTTTCGAAAAATTCTTCTTAGATTTTTTTAAATTAAATTTTTAAGCTGTTTTTGTAACATTCTTTAAAGTTTGCATTTAAAATAATAATCCGGGGATTTGTAAAATTTGTATCACGAGAAAGATCATAAAACTTCCTTAAAAATGAAATCTTTTTCGAATCTTCACCTTCATTTTCTGATTTTTGGTGAATTTTTAAAGATGAATTTTTAGAATTTAATTTATTAAATGCTGATCACGTGGTTTCTTTTCTTTTTGTGATACTTTAAGCTAATTTTGCGTCACGTGCTTAACAACGAAATTGACCAAAAAAAATTTTATTTCTTGCTAATGCGGCAGACAATTGGACATTATCCAATAAAATATTAAAATACGGTAAAAGAAATGTTCCTCAAACTGTACTATGTTAACTGTACTATATTCTTTAGTATATTCTATTAGATTTAATTTCAATATTTTCTTCTTCATTATTTTGTCTATAAAAATATCTGCTACGATTTTTTTATAAATATATATTTTCTTTTTTTACATCAATTACATACATGGATCGTTGTATTTATTATATATATATATATATATATATATATATATATATATATATATATTGGCATTAATTGCATACATTGACCGTTGTATTTAATTTGAATGTACTCGTAGCGAAGTACGGGTTTTCAGCTAGTTAAAGATAACAGGCAGATTGTCGCAAGTTCCAGTACCAGATAACAACGATTTATTTTATGAAAATTATGCTATTTAATCTATTTTATATCAAGGCGCATATAATTTCATCACATTCTATGTCTATAAAGTTTCCAAACAGCATCCTTTTGAACTTGTCATATTTTTAATGAAATTCTATCGAGCGCTAAAATCCTTTGTTTGCCAGGGTATATTCCATACCTAAACATTAACCCCTTTATTCTCCTTTATTAAACTTATTTCATCGGGCTATTACAGTTGTGTATTCACATATTTTCAGTATTAAACATACGTTTATGTGAGGTTTTCTGAAAGTTGGAAATATTCACTTTTGTAAAATGAATTTGAAGTTGCTTTAAACACGGTTACAGTTTTTGAATTAATACAAATCAGGTATATCAGATATTCAGCTGACATGATTTAACACCAAGAATCTGGGCTAGCATAATATTTTGGTACATTTTTTGAAAAATATCCTTTTTCGTTTAATCTCTAATATTTTGCAAAACCTGTGCGTTCCTCTTCAAGACTGCTCCCAGGATAGTATAGCCTGAAAAATATTGCTAAAAGTTCGCTATTATAAAATTTTCTCCCATATTGCCGAGAGAATTTCAGTACGTCATTATTAGTGCTAACGTAGTTTGTGTTACCATTTCTGTGAGTGTTACGTATGAGGAGGGTAATGAGAAATTAACGGAAATGCTATTATTTTTGTTCAATGTAGTCTAGTTCACTTTTAAAATGAGCCCCCTTCTCTAATGTGGCTCAAAGTTTTCTGAAGTCTAAAAACTAGTGACTAAGAAAATGTACTCCTATTCCTACTTCGAATATATCGTTTGATACTGATCCCAGTAACTTAAAACTTTACGTGAGTATGATGACATGCTTCAGAACATTATGTTTTTAATTAACGCATTTGATGTTATAAATCTTGCTATATAATTTACATTACATCAACATTTAAGAAATAGTTTTTATGTCATGTCAATTTCCAGATGATGACTCTCAGACTCAACAATAGTCAGATGTAATAGTTTGAGGTATCTAATGCAAACTTTATTCAACGAAGTTAACTGACTGTGTATGGATAATACAAGTATAATTTAAAACATCATTTAAATTTGGAAAGACTATGAAATTTAGCTTTAAATAGCTTTAACGAACTTACTTTGTAGCAACACTGGGATTAACTCATCAGTTTATCTCGGAACTTCTACGTTCCTTATTAAGAAGAGCACATTATTAAAATTTTACAGGCAACAAACAACCAAGTATTTTCGTAAAACAACTTTCACATGACGGTATCGTTGCTTGTCTGAGGTTAATTAAAGAGTTAATGCCGGTGTTGCAAGACACTTTTCTGTAGTTTGTGTTCTGTATCAAACTTCTATGAGTAGTACATGTTATATACATGCATGCAAAATTTTCTCGAGATAGGTGTGCCAGGACTGGATGAGATTTAAACCCGAGTCGTCTGAGCAGGAGGGATCGTAATCATCTCCATCATCTAAGAATTAATACTTAAAAAAATTATGTTAAAACCTAAATTTGAATTTTTAAGAATGGTGTATTTTTAAGATTTAAGAATAAATACTGAGTAGCGTAATACTAACAATAGAATTTGAATTTTTAAGACTAATAGAATTTTTAAGAATATTTCGATTGACTTATAAATGTAATCGTTAATAATGATTGTTCCCACGCAGGAAATTGTCTGATTGAATTTGAGTAAACTAAATTTCTTTATGAAAGTAATATAACTTGAGAAAGTACTTCTTCAAACATCTCCTAGGGCGCTGGCATTCGGTTCAGATCCTGTGGGTTCGAGTCTCACTGTTCGCAGGGATGTTTGTAGCCGTTCGGAATCGGCTTTAAACTGTGGGTGCCGGTCTAACTAGCCATCGTGTGGCAAAAAGTTGACTGTAGCGCCCCATACCAAACCAAGCCAAAACAATCTTCAAACATCTCTGTACAACATTTTCCTATTACAGTCGTTTCATCAATGTTGTTTTTAATCGTAATTTGCATTTCGTTGTTCGTATTAGAAATAAAACATTATTGCTTATTTTTTTTTCTTTCTGTTAAAGAAATCAGCCTTGAGTCCTATGGACTTGTTAAACCGCTCCCAACAAGATGTTATTATATACTCTTACGTGATGACGCCATTACCTTTCAGATCATTAATTTCTAAAAATTTGCAATTCACCTATAATAATCTTGTATGCATAAAAGAAAGAAAGCATATCTTATGTGAAAGAATTGTTTTAAAACGTTGTTTACTGTCATTGAAAAACAATAAGCTTGCCATCTAATATACTGTGGAATAAAACGATGTCCATCATTTAAATTCATATTCGTGATATTAAACACTGAATGGATTATCATTGATCGTTGCTTAGATAGAACTGACAACGTCCTTTTGTTCTTAGGCTCTGAAACAAAGCAATCACCTTCGGAACTTGTATATCATGCAATAAAACCTTGGGACTCCACCCAACACTTCATTTTAAATGGCTCGATTTTTTTTTTTTTTTTAAGTTTGTGACTTATTTTGTGTTTAAAAAACGGCACTTTATCAAGCTTCATTTGCTTATATTGTAGTTACGCTGATTTGACAACAACCGATTTTCCTCTCAAAATCAGATCTGCACTGCAAGTTTTTACAAAATTTCGCCAACTTGGCTATATATATATATATATATATATATATATATATATATATATATATATATATATATATATATATATATGTGTGTGTGTTTGTTTGGCGCCATTTTTTTTTTTGGGGGGGGGGTTATAATCGGCAAAGGCTCAGTATGTCATTACTTAGAACTTCTACTTAATTGATAACATGCAATATTTCCTCTCTATTCTTTAAATTAAAACACATAGCCTCCTTGTGTAAATTTTTAAAAAAATTACTTAGTAGTTCGATTTGTTCTGATTAATGACTTTTCACCTCTTCAGGGGTTTTATACAGATTTCATTCGCTTTAAAACTTTTTATATTGAACTATCTTTTAACTTCTTTATTTATGATTTACATGTCTCATTTAACATATACGATGAGGTTGTCCATATCACAATATCTAAAATTTTTCTGAAAGTTTTTTTTTTTTCGCGCTATAATTGTCTGTATTATTCATAGTCCTGACAAACCACAATCGTGCGAGGTTCGATGCTTTTCTTTTATTTTCTGATTTATTTTTCTTACGGCAGTACTGTTTTTCCTTGATTTTATAACATTTAAATGAGACGTGTTTTAACTGTCCAGTGAAAGGTAAACAGTATCGCCAAAAGATGAGATACAAAAGATAGTTTTCACTTCGTTTGCTGATTTGGCGCGATGTAATCTTCTAGAAGCCATTATCCCGATAAAGAATTCTCAACAAATGTCTTTCGATCATAAATATGGAAAATCGAACTTAGAATGTTTTCATCTTTTTTAACCCTACCTAGTCAAGGTACCTAGTCAGGTGTTCTGGCTTGTGCTTTCACTTCGGCAACTCGGAACATTATTTGCACTGAAGATGAATTTTTCCACTTAGCTTTTGTGAAACATCTGCCCCTCAGAAGTGGATATTCGCTTTTAATCGTGATAACCTAAATAGAAGAATGGAATCGGCTGTCTTGGGCCGTACAGGGAATTGTATCAAATAATATCACTCTCTTAACCCTTTTGACTGCAGTCACATTTTTAATAGTGTAATATATCAGCAACTCCAAGACATTTTTACCATGTTTTTATTAACTCGTTTTCTTGTTTGTTTGTTTGTTTGTTTGTGTGTGTGTGTGTGTGTTTATCCGGTACAAATCTTGCAATCGATTTTAACTAACTTCCTGACTAGCTAGACATTTGAAACTTTCAGAATAGCCCAGAACACGATGATAATGCATTATTTTAATACTTTTAGCCATCTTTAAGCAGCATTGAATTCATTTTCAGTTAATTTTGTTTTGTAGACTGGTGCAGCCATCTATCGGCCGCGACGGGAACGAAAAGTTAAACGCAAGTTAACTTCCAATTAACTTCGTTTTCTTTCAAGTTGATTGGATAATTCATCAAAAAAAAATTTTTTTAATATTTATTAATACATAGAATTGTCAAGTTTATATGATTCAACAGAAAATTTAAAAACATGGTACATAAAAAGTTCTTTTTATCTTGTAATTATTGTTATTCAGTTAGGGTCCATTAAAGCATTTTATTTGATCAAAGGAAAGATCTTTGAATCATCATAATCTTTAAATATTTCTCTGGAGCAGCATCTATGGAGTGCAAAGTGTAAAGAACTATAAAATATCAATGTTGATGTATAACTGATAAAATATGCTGTTTCGTTTCACCAGCTTAATAAGAATCGTAAATATTTCATGACAAATTGTATTTTTAAATATCGAGTTGGTGGAAGAAAAGGTAAATAAACTAATTTACAATGGACGAGCTGAAACTTAAAACGATTCTCAGTCTGAATCTAACAATTACTGGTAGTCTATTCGCTCGATTCATTTCTTTACATAATATGCTAATTTTTAAATTAAACAATTTGCCAGTTTTTGTAGAAACTAACGCATTTTAATGATATTTTATTGAAACTGTGTAGCTTATTTTTAGCGAGTTTGGAAAACAAGAAGGAACATTATGAGTCTGACTGTGTATTCAGGAGCTCTAATGATATATTGCGTCATGTACAACTTGTATATTGTATTGCCTCTCCCACTCTGAATATGCATGCGTGCTTGCTTACATTGTAGATACTGTAATTTTAAACTTATAAAATTTAAATTCATTGTTTTACTTAGATTGAATTAAATATAGTCAACGGCATTAGGCGTTAAGGTTAGAAAAACAGGGGGGTATTTGCATATTCTTTTTTCCCCACTTCGCGGGTTCATGCAAACTATCGTTTGCTCTGATGGTGGTGTCTGAAATTTGAATATCATTATTTTAAAAGCATGTTTTCCTATATATACGTAGGTACATGCTATTTAAATGATACATTTTAAAATAAATCTATCACTTTATTTTATTTTAATCATATCTATTTATTCTTAATTGCTGTTTCGATTGTTACTATTGCTTTCTATGCGAAATATGACGCTAAAAAGTTTTGGAAATTTTTTTTGTCGCTTTGACATCATTCGCTAGTTCTACGAGAGTATAACTGAAGGGAAATAATAATAATTTTAAAAAAGCATTTTTCGAAGACCATTTTCCTGTAAAATTCACCCTTTTACCGTTGCGTTAGACTTCTACGTTATCATTACGAGACTACTAGTACTTCTACTACTACCGTCTACTTCCTCGTGCTTCTTACTACACGTTCCGATTAGATCAAAGTTTAACTTCCTTTAAGTCAAAAAATTAAATAAAGTCATTGTTTAAATACGTGGAGGGGGAAAAATGAGTAAAAATAACTTTATTATACGAAATGCAGAGGAATGAAATGTGTGATGGAATTTTTCATGCGTTTGAAATTTCGAGCTTAAACTTGTGTAGAATGTGTAGGTAATAAAGTCTCATTGCGGTTGTATACTTAAAAGCTTTGAGGTATTCTCGTACCTTTTATACCCAAACATTAAATAATTTAACTTCTTGAAATAAAATTACTCTAAAGTGTTTTATAGTATCAAGAATTCGGTTACACCAGGTAAGATCTAAATATATTCGTTTCCCCATTAGGAGTGGTAACTATAAATGATTGAAAAAATAAATTCCTTGTAGAATTGTGCATGAATTTCCCCCACACCATGAATTTTCTTTAATGCGTGGAAACATATCTGGATTGTTGTAAATAGATTTTAGGAGTAGGGATTTTCTTAAGTCACGTGAACTAAGGGGGAATTTTTATTCAGTAGACTTTTGTTTATCACATTTTCTTATGTTTTACAATTAATAAAAGTCTATCCAAAAACCACAAAACTAAAATTACCTTCAACTCTTTTATCTTGCAAATACATTTTTCTAAATTATTTTCGGTCATACATTATTCTTTGTGACTTTAGCTATTTGGAATACAATAAATTCGTTGTGTATTGATTTCTTCCTCCTTTTCTTTCAGATATGAGGTGGCGATCGCTCCGCTATCATTATGACGACATATGATCTCTTGTCTGAGCTGTGGCCTCTTCATCCTTAAAGCAAGTTCCTCTTTGAATTAGCAGCTGATTTCCCAGACAGCTTTGGGGGAGAGACTTCAACCTGTGATTCCATGTCTAGCTCAGAGATCAGCGCCTACCTTTCAGCTGTGAAATGGGGCGACGAGGGACACTACCTGAAAGAGTACACCACCAAGCTCAAACTGCCCCAGGTTGCCAAAATCATCAAGGGGCAGTACCTGCATCTTGGTGTTCCGACTTTGCCCTCACCGAACCTCAGCCAGGTTATGTTTCTTGCCTCGGCTGGAATTAAACTGAAAGTCATTGCTCAGTGTGTGAAATTTAAAGATGCAGGCCGCAGAATGGTGCCCGTTGGTACCAAGTTGGCTGTTCCAGAAAATTATGATGGGTGGTTCGAGATCCTGTCTGAAGACGGACGTTCTGTGCGTTGCATAGAAAGTGTTGCTGAATTGGCTAGAAGGAATCCCAAATCCTGCCTCGTGAGAGACAGCATCAAAGTATATCTGCCCAGACCAGATGATACTGAGGCTGTATGGGACAAAACGAGGACCATATCTTCAGGAGAGATACTAACCATAGGAGAGCTTGTGAGCGGCAGTATAAGGAGTAACCGAGGAAGTGGAAAATATCTCTCTTGTATTACGTCTTTTGGCGATACTGTTTACCTTCCATTGGACTTAAGAAGCCGGTTCAGCACCATAGCCGGGGAAGATAATATATCAGGTGTCCATACAGTGAAGACCCTGATGTCAAAGCGTTTTCCCTTGATGGTGAGGTTAGTGCATGGAAAGCCTCCTGTAGGAGTAAAGACCGGGTCTCAATTTGTTAATGAGATGCGGTTATATTCCTTGATTGAAGAAGAATGTCTAGTGGCCATGCCTCTTGGTAAAGATGTCGGTGTTGTGCCTCTTCCTCTCAACGCAGCCCTGAAAGTTTTGGCGCCCAAGAATGTAGACGTGCTAATGAAGATGCCAGAGCATTCCTCTTTGGTCAATAAGTGCCACGGTCTGATGGCGGAAGTTTCCGGTTGCATCCAGACATGCGACGTCAATTCTGTCAGAGAAATAAAAAATCTCCCTCCTCCCCAAGATGTATACATCCGTCGTAGAACCATAGATACGTATCGTTCCGTTCCTCTGGTCAGACGAAGTGCCTCGGACCCACAAGGCACCAATATATCCGGAAGAGTACATCTAGAACGCGGAATGTCAACCCCAAATGATTCTTCCTTGCCTTTAAATGACGACGAACATGTGGAAGGTTCAGACTCCGACGATCTTCGATATGATGAGATCGACCAAATTTACGATTACGTTAGAGGTTTTGCCCCTTTGCCAGCAAACATAAGGAATGAATTTTCCGTGACAGAAGAACACAAGTCTCAACTGCTTCCTCAGATAAACATTAATGGGAAATCAAATGAGCGCAAGCCTCCAGAACCACCCCCAATCGAAACGATCCCCATTCGGAAGTCGAGCACTGGTACGATTAAGCATAGCCAAACTCCTCATAAGATTACTGTTAGTATCGTAAACCGGACGCCTTCCTTCAAGACCAAAGAAATCTTTATTCCGCATCGAAGTCAGAAGTCAAAAAAGGCAGCAGAAGATCACATCTACGAAAAGATAGATAAGCGCAAAAATGGTTTGAAGTTAGTCAAGGTTTTCGAAACTCAAGGGCGCACACCATTGCGATCTAACAGTGCCAGCAAGATATTTCAGAATGGAATTCAAAATGCCAATATCTGCGATAACAATAACAACAATAAGATGCCTTACAAACGTCAGACTCAATATCAGCTGCAAGTGAATCATACCCAGAATCAAGGGAACGGAAAGTCGAGGTTTCTAAAGAACAACAAAAATTCTTATATGCATAAAGATTTGTCAGGCATCAATAGGAAGTCACAAAAGTCATCTTGGGTAAACAGCGGAGTGAAGACTATAGCCACTTCACCCCTTTTTCACATTCGCTATAAGTCACTAACGGATTTGCTCATGGACACCAAGAAGTCCACACCAGAGTCCAGCAATACTTCTTCCGGGAAGAAAATGGATGGATCAGCTGGATCGTCATCTACGGTATCCTCCAAAGACGATAACGATATTCCTGACGACTTCTCTGATGTAGAACTTCAGAGGAATGCCAAGAATGGCAGGCGACTGTCCAGGCCAAAATCTTTGTCGAACCTGATCGGAGACGGAACGCCAAAGAGAAGGGTGGATAACCACAACTACTATAATCTTGTGCAGAATGATCTCATAAAACCACCAGAACTTAATTGCCCCAAGTTCTATTCCATGCCTGATTCTTCCCGGTACGCCAAGAACCACTTTGGGAACAGTCATCATTCAAAGAAACTAGGAACCCTTTATTTATGAAACATTAAAGTATATAATTTTGTTTTGGTTTCAAGAACTTCTAGGTTAAAAAATTGAATCCCTTTGTAAAAAGACATTTTTCCGATATTTTTTCAGCCAATGTGTGTGATGTCTTTCGTGGTGATAATGGAAAGAACAGACTTCATTTTTAATGCATTTTTTTTTAATTTTGCTGATTTCTTTTCATTGCCATTTTTGTCTATGTGTACGTGTTTGCGGCTTGTTCCATAAAGACGGCTGATCTATTTTTTTAAGTGGAAATGTACGAGTCACGTGTTTTTTTATTCGCTGTGATATTTTTCACACACACAATTCGCCCTTATATTGTCATATTATGGAAATAGCAAAAAAATTGATGTAGCGTAGGCTGTTTGTGGCAATTAATGACTGTCCTAATTTCATAATAAAAAAAGAAAACGTTTAATTCGTTGTAGTGTTTATTTCTCTTGACTGTCTGAACATCATACATCAGCAAACACGGAGTCTCGGAATTTAGGTATGTTACAGAAAATAATGTAAGTTATAATCCTCAACTTCAATAACTTGTCCATGAATTAGAAAATAATTTGCTTAGGCTTTATATATGTGCACTTTTATTCCTGATATTAGACAAAGGCGTAATTTTCTATTAACTTGAAGGTAACTCCTCATGCATATGCGACTTTTAAGCATATTTAACTCACCATAACTAAAAAAAGACATTTTCCAATGTAAAAATAAATTACAATTAATTTTTCACTAGACATAATTTAAATGCTAAATTTTCTTTATTGATCCATTTTATAGATGGTACTTTAAATAAGTTATTAGTCTGCACACTCAGTACTTCCGTATAATTTTTCGATCGCTTTCAAAGACTTAATTTTCAAAAAATGAAGGCTAAAACTAAATTTTTTTATTTTAAAATTCTAAAATCGAAAAAGTTGCTTCATCTGTTACTCCGGTTTTATGAGGAATTTTTCGGTTTTCTTAATGTGTTCAGAATTCATTAAAGTAAAAATTAACAATAAACCGATTTCGACTTAATAAGATTTTAAAGGATCTGAAATTCCTCGATAATATATTATTTTAATGTCTTCTTTATGCCCAACCGCACTGCGCCCATCAAATGTTAAAGTTCTACCCCCCCCCCCCTTCATTTCGGTTTTTCTGGCTTGGCGAAAGAATGGTAGTTGTGGCAAATATACTGTCCGACGCAGAGTTGTATTGAAAGAGCGCAGTCCACACAGAATTTTTTTTATGCTACTGACATCACAAACAAGGACAATATTATTGGGATTCGAATCATTGAGTTCCATTGCTCATCCCATTCTCCAAGCCACTTGTTAAAAACTAAACTACTTACATTGGGAGAGAGTGTGTCGCAGCGCCATCTAGATAACATAAATTGAAGTTGCAACAATAAGTCCCGCTAGCATGCATTTGTATCTTTAGTCTACTGGATGATTTGCATGCACTTTTGTCTCATCCAATACAACTCGGCACTTCCCTATCTCATATGGTTTCGTATGTCTCATTAATTTTCATTACTGTAAAAGAGATTTAATTAAAAAATTTTGTTTGGATCATCTTCTCTTGTAATTAAAGCCATACTACCTACCTCTTTTTCTTTTTTTTTTTTTTTTTTTTGGGGGGGGGGGGGTCTTTTTCTCAATCGTCGGATTAGGTTGTAATTCTGTGTTTGCTGTGTAAAGGATGTTAAGTCCAAAATGGGCTGAAATGAGTTATCAGACCAGGCATGTTTGAAAAATCAAGGGCTATTCCAGGGTACAGAAAGCTAAGTCCAATTCCACTTCTAAACATTTTTATTCATCGGGGAAAATTTGGGATATGTGAAACAAAACACAAACATGTTAGTTTTTCTCCAAACTACGATTTTGGACTTGACACCCTTTCCACGGCAAACATAATTTTTTTCGAGTTAATAAAGTGTTTGGAATTCTTGTGACCGAAGCAAGCTCATGATCCCAGTTAAAATAAAAGTTCATTAGAACTTTAAATCAATATTATTTCAAAAATGGAATCAAAAGGCAGATAACTTATTGATTTCGAGCGTCAGCTTTTAAGCGAACATCTTTTCTGCTGCTGCTGAGTAATGCACCATGTGAGCATCTCTCCTAGCTGTAGTACCTTCCTAAAGAGTACGTTCAATATTGGTGGAACAAATTTGCCACAACACGTCATATTTTTCCTTTTCAGTGTTGAAAATAATGCTTTATTTGCGTAAACTACTTATCCAACTCACTGTCACTTGTTTGACCTTGTGCAAACAGAGGCACCCGTGCCAATACAACCTTAACCTTTTCCGTGACACCTACCCCTCTCCAATCCATCGAGAACTCTCCCATCTAACCTTGCTGGAATGATTCACACACGTCATTAATTCAAAGTAGGGGAAATGTATGACTCAGTGTGTCACTCCAGTCCAACTGGGTATCCATTTCATTTACAATTGACTTTATCGGTCTGGTGAAAATAAGTTTTTTTGGTTAAGAATGCAGTGAAGTATAACCTCAGGTTTTTTTCCCCTATCTATTTCATTAATGACTTGGTTCTGAGTCAGGAGTAGGCTCAACTTTAAATATTCAAGTGGCCTAGGGATTTCTGATATTGTGATAGTCATATATTCAGATAAAATTTCTGTCATTCTTCATCAATATTGAACATATTTTGATAGACTTAATTGATGTTATTGTTGTAATTAAATAATCATTACATGCCTAATAGATCTATAGTGCCAATATTTTCGGAATAAAATGACCTTGTGTAAGAAACTCCAAGAACTTACGGAAAGGTAATGCATATATCATCAAATTAGTCTTAATGATGAACATTTGCAGAGGAATCTATTCATCATTTCTAAGCATGTTTCTAGATTTGTCGATATAATGGACGACTTTACTTCTTCGATTCTTTACTGAAAATCTAGATTCATGACACAGATACCTGCTACAAACAGCAATTCATAGCTGAAGCTCTGTGCTTCAATTATGATAGATTTTAACTTCTAGTCCAGTGGTTCCCAACCTTTTTCAGCTGGCGACCCACCTTTCCTTATCTACCTCCACGGTCCATCGGTCCATGGTAGAGTAAAAACCTTACTTGTATCGTATCCCTTCCTTATGTATATATAATTTACCTGCAAGTATATATATATATATATATATATATGCTTTTTTGAAGATACAGATTGATTATTGATAAGCAATTTGTGTTCTGGTTTGAAAATGGTTGACAAAATATAAGCACTTTGTAGCAAAACAGTTATTTATTTAACAATAGATATATGTTTGCAATATATGCAACAAGTGGTTTCATACTCACTAACAAGTGTTCCTAGGTGAAGATAAAAACTACAACTATAAAAGTACACAAAGACCATTTTAATAGTTTTAGGATCGAGTCGCGACCCACCTGTAACCCTTCCCCGACCCACCGATTGGGAACGGCTGTTCTAGTCAATTGATGCCTCTTGTGTGCTAATCTGTTTAGTTAGCGAACATGAGGAGAAAATTTTATCTAAGCAAATCTCAAATTCTTTGTTGGGATGTTAAAACAAATTCTGTAATTAATTATTCGACAACGGGTTTCTCACAGTCTTATGTACATGAAATGATGGATATAGTTAGAGAATTGTATTAGCTGCCATTTACATAATATGTGCAACTCTCACACGTTCAGAGAGGAATAGCATTTGGCATTCGAGCGTGTAAGTACACTTTCCAGTGTGAACATGCCTCGTAATATTCGATACAATACAATGTGTTGAAGATGCCCGCGTCCGTGGTCCTGTGAATTACCATTTAACTACATTCGACAACCACTAAGCGTGGCTGAACTTGATCTGTAAATAAGCTTGTCTGGAAGGAAAAAAAACCGTTGGAACTTTTTATTTACTCTTAACTGCAGAAGTTGGTTATTCTCTTTGAGTTAAGATTTTATTTTATTCCCTAGTCTTCTCGTATCCTGAATTAAGTATTCTCGTTTTGCAAAAAAACGAGAAAATTCATCGACAATTAAGGCAGTTTTAATGTTGTAAGACGACATAGTACGCTGTGCTTTTGGATTAGCTACATATTTTGGTTGTTTACCTGGTATATTACATGAATGGTATGCCATTTTGTTTAAAGAACGTATGAGAATTCTATCTGAATGTCAAAGTTACGCAAGATTACATCAGTGTGTCTAATTACAAGCTGACCAGCAAAATTCCATAGATGTACTTCGGTGTACTTAGCCCTCGCGTGTCTTTCCAATAAATTACGAAAAGTTATAAATCTTAGGGCCTGTTCACATAGAGTCCGTCAGCGTCAGCGTTACTCGTATTGAAATATATTTAACCAATTATAAACCTCCAAACGATTAGCCACAAAATTGTTAAGGTCTGTGATTGGGTTAAAATATGTCAATACGAGTAACGCTAACGCTGACGGATTCTATGTGAACAGACCCTTAGTCAAAATCGTTTTTCCTCGAATAAAATTATCACAGACTAGCTGAATACCCGTGCTTCGCTACGGAGTACATTCAAATTTAATACAACGGCCAATGTATGCAATTAATGCCAAAAATATGTATATATTTATAATAAATACAACGGTCACTGTGTGCAATTAATGCAAAAAAACATATATTTATAAAAAAAATCGTAACTGATATTTTTATAGACAAAATAAAGTAGAAGAAAATATTCAAATTAAATACAACGGTCAATGTATGCAACTAATTTGTATGTTTAATATCCATAAAACATACTAATTTAGAATTAAATTCTTTAAAAACTTCCATTTCATTTAGTCTAGTGGTTAAATTTTATCCGTTACCGTATTTTAATATTTCTTTTGTCAATTTATTACGCTGTTATGCACGTGACGCAAAATTAATTTAAAGTATCACAAAAAGAAAAGAAATCACGTGATCAGCATTTAATAAATTGAATTCTAAAAATTAATCTTTGAAAATTCACCAAAAATCAGAAAATGGAGGTAACGATCCGAAAATGATTTCATTTTAAAGGAATTTTCATGATCTTTCTCGTGATATAAATTTTATAACCCTCAAATTATTATTTTCAATGCAAGCTTTAAGGAATGTTACAAAAACAGCTTAAAAATTTTATTTTGAAAAATCTAAGAATTTTTCAAAAATCTTTCTTAGTGCACCCCTACACTATAAGAAGAATCGCCATGCAAAATGTCAGCCCTTTAGGTCCAGCGGTTTGGTCTGTGCGTTATCTGTCAGTCAGTCAGTTACGGAAATGTTTTATATATATAGATATACTAGTCCAGGGGTGGGCAGACTTTTGAGGTGTTGCGGTCCACCCAGTGGCGTAGGTGTAGAGAACTAAAAAAAAAGGTCTACAATATTTATTATACCTTAATAATAAATACGGAATATGTACTTACCTACATAACTACAATAAAAAAAACTTACTCTTTTAAAACCGCGTTTAAAGCAAAACGCAAGATACAAACATAATAATGATAGCTACAAATATAATAATATCAAATGATGCATTAATTATCAAACAATTCAAAATACATTAAAAAATAAATCATTTTCATCTAAAGTTAGTTCTCGTAGTTATAGTTAGTAGAAGACTTAGTCTGCATACTTAGTCTCCATAAATATGTTTCTTTTAGTATGCGCGTCTTAGGTCTTAGTAAAGGCGGTCACCCCAAAATGTGGTCCACCGGTCGATCGCGATCGACTTAATGCCCACCCCTGTACTTGTCCTTACATAGTTTATCCTAAATGACGTCATTTTAGTTCAAAAATAAAAGGAAAACACAGATTATGTGACTGTGTTATTTAAATTACTCGTTATAGGAGACTGGGATTGAAATTCGTAAAACGCCCGTGCCCCTGCTGCAAAAAACAACATTGTAAGTAAACTTCAACACCTAACTTTCAGCTGTGTCATTGAATTACGAGGCTAAAGGGTGTGCGTGCTTATTTTATTTTACGCTGATAGTATAGAAATAATAAGAGAAAGTTCATCGTAACAGCCCGAAAATATGCATTCTGATTTCACAAGGAATGAAATCTTTTCACTCTACATAAATGCGATCCACAATACTTTAATTCTGGCAAGGGCGTCGATCGTCGCGCATTACGTATTCAGGGTACGTCAACGATTCAAAAACAAACGTGAAGAATCCCGTGTCTTTTTTTCTATGTTTTTATTATCTCGCTTTCTTGTTTGTTTGTGTGTGCGTTTGTGGGTTTGTCTAGTACAAATCTTGCAATCGATTTTTAACTAACTTCCCGACTAGCTAGGCATTTGAAACTTTTAGAATAGCCCAGAACACGATGACAATGCATTCTTTTGATACTTTTAGCCATCTTTAAGCAGAATTGATTAACTTTAAGTTATTTTCAGTTAATTTTATTTTGTAGACTGGTGCAGCCATCTATCGTCCGGAACGGGAACGAGAAGTTAAACGCAAGTTAACTTCCAATTAACTTCATTTTCTTCCAAGTTGATGGGATAATTCATCAAAAAAAATTTTTTTTTAAATATTTATTAATACATAGAATTGTCAAGTTTATATGAGTCAACAGAAAATTTAAAAACATGGTATATAAAAAGTTCTTTTTATCTTGTAATTATTAATTTTGTGGTGCAACACATTGCTGTATATTTTTACCAGTAATTTATACGAGACATAGATGATTATGATGTACTTGTTACCTAAGAATTTAAGTTTCTTACCGGATTTAAGCTGCTGTATACTAACCCTATTGAATTCTCTTACCTCAGTGTTAACCTATGAAGAAAATGTGTCTCCTATTTACGGCTACATAAATACTGATAATCCAATAAAAATGGTATTTTCAGATAGCCCGAACTTTTCTGCACCTTGCAACAGGATTCATTTTATAAATTTCGTCCAGTAAAGGAATTTATTAGCGTTTAAAACACACTAGACCAGATTTCTCCCCGAATAATTAAAATTTAAAATATTATTTGCATTTTTTTAAATGAAAAGTGCCCCAAGCTGTAAAATTTCTTTCTCTATTACAGAATCCACTTTTAAAAAAATATTTCAATCCAAGTTGGCAATCCTTGGACACATTTTCTCCATAGGTTAACATTGAGGTGAGCGAATCCAGTAGGGTTAGTACACAGCAGCCTTAAAGAATTTTTCCATCATGAAAGGGAAAAAATACGATTTTATTTTACATTTGCTACGAATATTAAAATACTTTTAGCACAAAAATGAAAATTTATTTGCTATTGAAAACTGTATTTCAACAACAGAACCCCAAGATTTAAAAAAAAACAAATAAAACCCCAAGATTTCATTTTATTATCTCTGTCGAAGACTTAAAGATTCACATGATTTTCCTCACTTCTGCTTTTAGACTGCTGCTGTTGTACCTAGTAATAAACGTTACAATGCATTCGAGAGCAACGGAGCATTGTAAATTGGTTAGCTCCTTATGAATTTCATTCCACATGAAGGAAAATCAGATAAAACTGTCCATAAATAATTTTAACCTAACCACCGTCAAGGATGCTTCAAGTAACTAATCATTCTGAATGGTGACAGAGGTTTAGAAGCACTAGGGCCCCATTATATAACTATCAATATTAATTTCTTGTGACAGTGACGTAAAAATGACTTACATAGCTTTTGAAAATGAACTTCAAAGTCAGCTTTGCTGACCGTCGAAAAGTTTTATGTGATGTCATTATCGCAAGCAACTTTTGTCGACAGTAATAAGCACCCTTTAGGGCCTGTTCACATAGGAGTCCGTTGCGTAGCGTTAAGGGAAAGATGACGTTGAGACGAAAATAAACCAATCATATGCCTCCAAACGATTAGCAATGAAATTTTTAACGCCTATGATTGGTTTATTTTCGTCTCAACGTCATCTTTTCGCAACGCAACGGACTCCTATGTGAACAGACCCTAAATTAGAAAAAAAAAATGGATCAAATCAATTCAGTGTTCTCCGTGATATTTTTCATCACCGTGAAATGTTTTGCATAGATAGACATATAATTCTTTCATTTAACATGTCTCAAACATTGTGCAAACATCGTGTTAAGAAATTAAAATATAGTAGCGAACGTTAGCCGTTGTAATTACATCTTTATTATTTAAATCTTTATAATAATATTCGCTTTTATTTTCAGAACTCAAAAATTCGTTTTCTCTAATTTCCTTTCAACGGAATGGTAACACTTTGTTATGGTTGGAGTAATGTTTACGCTCCCCTTACATTTAGAACGTTAGCAGGTGTAAATTCCAAAACCAATCCTGCTTTTTTTATACTGCTCGCATGTCGTAAAGTATATGTTTCAACTTTAAAAAAAAAACAGTTCATTTAAATGGTTACCCAAAGGATTTTTTTGGTAAAAAAACATAACAACTGATTTCCATTCAAGATATTTTTACAGAAAGAGGTATTGTTATAAAGCTTTTTCCTTCCAGTAAATGCTTTTTATTTTCATTTCTTGCAGGAAAGAATGCGTTAAGCATGTTGATCTGTATTAAATGCTCATTACTTTTTAATGTTATCTATTCTTTAAAACGATTTTATGGATTTTACGTAATAGTTATATAACGTTCGATTAGCTTGCCTTTGTTTGCTTCATTTAATGGTGTTCGAATTCAAGCATTTTAATAGATCAAATACTTATACATGTCCGTAATGAATATTGTGGAAGTTCAAAAGCATTTTCTGTTCCATATCGCCGTAAACATCAACAGTAATATATTCCATAACGTTGACATCTGCATAATCCATCCGTTGACAAATTACTTGATGCAATAATTATCCCTTGAATTAATAATCGTTTGGCCTTTCTAATTTAAATCTTCATTTAAATTTTCAAAGGAGTACGAAGTAGGATTAATGCATTAATAATGTTCTTACATCTTTTAATACGATTTTTGTTGTTATTGTCGTATTATTATGCTATTACCGATATGACTGAGTCTGTTTCTATCAAGCAAAATAGCTTCTAGGTTGTTACTCAATAACATTGGTATCAAGGGATTATATGATCAATGTCTTCAGGTAAAAAATTATCTATGTCACGTAAGAGATGCAGATATAGATGTTAAAATGCAATTTTCTTATCTTAATATTTAAAATGACATTGCTTTGAATTAAATATTTGTTTTAGACTTTTTTTATATAAATTCTTGAAAAGGAGGTTTAGCGTTCTACTGTATGAACATATAAGCCGTAGCATAGAGTAGAACACAGAAACTGTCTATAAAAAGAATAGTTGATTAAAAGGAAATCATTAGTTTAAATTATTTATGAAAGCATTTGGGATTCGGTGTACAATTGCGAGTGAAATGTGATAATTTCCTATAGGGTGAAGTGAGGTAAATGAGAACGAAGGCTTAAAACTCTAAAAAGTATAACTTTTTTTAAAAAATTTCAAGTGTACTTTGTAGGAAAACTTTGTAGGTACTTTCTCTACTGTTATGTTTAGTTTTTATTTACAGAAAAAAACTGTAAAATCGAAAATTTTTATACCTACCAAACCCTTGCATTTTAACTAAGGTACCCAAGTTCGAGTAATAGCAAAAAAACAATCATAACTAATTAACCACAACACATACGTAGTTATTTTGAAAATACCCACTTATTCATTAAGAAATGAAAAATACAAATAAAATATATAAAAACCATTTTTTTTGCAATATTACTTCAGTACTGCAGGGTTAACTTGCCCCATAAAAATTTTGTGTTGGGGCATGTGAGAGCAGTGAAATCTACCAGAAAAAGGAACAAAAATGAAAGAAAATTAATTATTTTTGTGTGGCCTGTTCTCGATGATTGCTCGAATGTACCAGATGATGACTTAGTGTTCCTGGTAGAGCCGAGGCCTGGAAGGCTCGGTGAACTAATTTTTTCCGTGACTTTATGGTCCTACAATATTCAGTAGTTCCTAGGCAGAGGAAAACACTTCAAGTACTAATAAACACGTAAATAACAGCAAATTTAAGTAGTAAGCTAGTGAAAAAGATTGTTTTGAACTTTAAATAGAAGTTCTCATTTGTTACAATATTCAGTTAACTAAAGAAAAAAAATAGTTAAGTAGGATAGAAGACGTAAATAAATAGTAAATTAAACTAATACGAGTAGGTTAGAGAAAAATAATATTTTGATTTTGAACATTTAACATTCATTTGTTACTCTAAAATGAATATATACAAATATACCTATTTTGTTAATATTCGGACGTTCCTGACACTGCTAACTTGAACAACAAATATCTCCACAACGAAAGAATGTAAATATACATATAAAAATAGCCTTTTGTTCATGTAATCGAGTGGTGCTATCGTTATCCTATTTTAATCATTACATCGTGATCTGTTAGGTTCTATTTTTTAGGGCTCGTTATTCAACTTTGTAAAATACTGCACTGAAGGGATTTGAACTTGCATATCCGTGAGATTTACTTATAGTGAACTGTTTAAAGAAAATCGTATTCAATGAAGTTTGGAGAGAATTAACCTTGCGTGTTGATAGACTCGTCAGCGACTTTGAAGTAATAGTGCCTAAGCCAAGTACAGACAAGTTGAATCTACGGTACCCAAAGCCTTCCGATATCTTAAGGTGGTTTGGTAAATAACGTGGAGGTTAGTGTTTTAATCATACCCGAGGCTATAAAGAATAAAAGGAAAAGTTATTGTAAGTTGTGCAATAAGAAGATTATTTTATTCTACATTAACTTCCTTCTTCCCCAGTAACAAATTCTGGTTGCGACATAGATATTCCTTTATCATAGAGTCGTTTGCGGCTGTTAGAGCCCTCGTGCCATGATTTTAAAACTAAATGAACTCAGTGGTAGAAAATTTAAACCCTCCAAAAATCATTTTTAATACTTTTATAACATCTGCTATTTTGCTTAGCAAAAAAAAAAAAAATTATATCTAAGTGGGATAAAAATTGTAAATGAGATGCCCGAAGAAGATAAAAGACATGATGACTTGTACATTATGGCATAAAATTATATTGCTTCATTCACTGGTTTTAATAAAAAATTCGTTTGTTTCGAGCGGCCTAAGATATCCAAAGCTCCCTCCAAAGTGTGGCCCTATCTAAAAAGCTTGATTAAGATGAAACGTATACTGACGTCTATATTATAAATTGAAGTTTTATATATAATCTGAGATATGATTAAGATAAGAGGCGCGATGACGTGTATTATAATAATGAATTAAAATATTATCAATTCCAAAATTGGCTTTCGGGTGAAAAGCGAACACCAACCTAATATAAGGCTTAAAGGGGCCCTAATTGTCTGATTTAGATAAGAGGCATGGTGACGTTTATATAATGTTAAAATTTTTTGTTGATTCCATAATTGTTTTTCGGACGAAAATTATTC
Organism: Dolomedes plantarius; assembly: GCA_907164885.2. NCBI lineage: Eukaryota > Metazoa > Arthropoda > Arachnida > Araneae > Dolomedidae > Dolomedes > Dolomedes plantarius. The sequence goes on along the minus strand of OU015498.1, from coordinate 100,736,718 downwards.
AGCACCAACCTCTTATAAGACTTGAAGGCACGCTAAGATGCCTGATTACAATAAGAGGTTTATGATATGAAGAATTATGACTTATGAGTTAAAATTTTATACTGCTTCGTTTTTGTATTTATTTTTCTTAATTGAAAAATGTTTGTACTCTACGAGCCGTTTGAGTTTTGAGCCCTCCGCTACCCCCCCCCCCCCTTCCACCTTTAGCAAGACTAAGTGGGGATCTATCAATGGTTTAATTTAGGAAAATGTATGGCATATTCATACCATGGCGTATTTCAAAACTCACTTTTTTTTTCCTTTTATAGTTCCGATTGAAATACATTCTAGATCCCTTAAAATGAAAGTAAACGTCACGCAGCTCAACCCACGCCTACCATTTCGAGTCGCGTTCTTTGGAAAGATCATGTGCTATTTCCGCACTCCCAATAATCGTCTGATGCCCCCGTTGCGTCTTCTCCATTAAATTCCAAAACCTGTCTGAGGGCATGTTCTGCACGCCGACGAAAAAATATATATATATATCTATATATAAAAAAAAGAACCCTTAGAAAAGTGGAAAAGGAAGAAAAAAAAGAAAAAATTCAAGTAGGGTGTTCTTTTGTGACTGACTCACTTATGTTGAAAAGAATCGCAGAAAACCATCTGCTTGCATCTTCCTAAAAAGGACTCGGGGTGTGTGCCTCGAATAAAGATTTAGAAGAAATGCTCTCTCGCCACGCTGGGGTGAATTACTCAGCGGGGAAGCTGGGGCGATATTTTTGTTTCTCCGACTTTCTTCAGCAAGGGTGGGTGCGCTCACAAAGCTATTTCTTTTTTTTTTCTTGCGGTCACTGGCGCGTTTGGAAAAGGACGGGATTTGAACGCTTATGTGCCTGCATGCCAATGAATTCGTAGCGTATTTTGGATTCATTTATCTGGAGTAAAAGGGGTGCATGAAGCATTCAGTGTCTTAAGTCGACTCTCGTAGTCTCTTTAAGAAGTAATTCTGGTTCGCCTGACCTTACCATCGTTTCTGTCGTAAAATAAAGTAATGTTGACAGGGTTCACTCGCTTACAAAACCTTTAAGCCTCTGTTCGTGACTGAAACTTGAAGGGTTGGGTCTAATACCAACCCCAGAAACCTAAAATTCGGTTAGAAAAGGTGTCTCCAGGATAAATTTTTATCATCCTCCAAAACGAATATTTCTCCATAGAAAACGGGATCTCCCCAATAAAATAATTCTGGGTCTGACCTGTGCTTTACATGAAATTTTCGAGGAGTGACCTCTATCGTTTTTCTTAAAAAAACAGTACATTTTTACCGGAAACCCCCCCCCCTCCAACTACCTATAATCTGTCGATGTTAGGCCATGAAACATATAGATCCACCTTATTATGATTACTAAAGGGTATTTACCGTTTTTTTAACTTACCGTATTTTTACCGTTTAAAGTTGCTTCATGCCAAATTAATCCTTTCTATAAAACATTTTTAGATCCATTCGCATCCATTGATTTGCGTGGGCTATTTCAGAATTTCCCAAGGTAGATATTATTATAAAAAAATGTCAATCAAATAGGGGTAAGCATTCGATTAGATTCGCTGTTGAACATAAAGTTGGCACAATGGGATTTAATTCATTTGCAACCACAATGTTGCAGATACCCATATTAAAAGGGAAAGGGAAGGAGCGGATAATGTGCATTACGTCACATGGTATGTCTTCCGTGTTGGACTTCCAAAATAGGGTAACCGTTCAAATGAAATGATATATATAAGAAATACATAGAACACGCAGTTGAGTCACTATGATTTGAAAATCTGGCATTCCAGTAGCATAACTATTTCAAAAATGATTTTAGGAATTTCAGAGAATGAGACATGGAAGAAGACTTAGAGCGGAATGGAACACGCTGCTTTTCCACATCTGCTATGGACATATATTCACCGATTTTTCACGCATCTGTCGTCGAATTACTCATAAATTTTACAGGCGATCATTCCCACCGAATCTTAATAAACTTGTTACTTCTAGACAGCAGACCTGAATCTAGAATTCTTGTGCAGTGTACTGCATATCGCTCACAAGAGGTTTAAACCCGGTAGCTACGTAACCGATGTTTTTAAACGCATAGAGCTTAACAGAGCTTTTAAAGTTGAAAGGCCAAAAAACGCTTGGTGTTGCTTTATATAGAAAAGCACCGCCCTTAAACACCCGCAAGATCTAAGAAACCGATTCTCTTCAAAGATCTTACGTACAGTGTGGGAGAGAGATATTGCTCGACAGTCCTCGCCGGAGGGCTGTCGCAGCTTTTTGCCTACAGTCTCTCATGACTCACGCAAGATGTTTATTCAAAAATGGTGTTTGTCCAATTCCTATATGTGGACTTGATGTAGTTATGGTCAGTTTCCATGTTCTCAAATGCAAGGCGCCGCTTGGTGCTATAAATGCTGAAGGATATGTGGAAGTGAGAGGCATTTTGGAAGAATGACATTCTGTTCTTTCTTTTTTGTTGACTTTTTCAACTTCCTACCCTTTAGAAATAAAAGTAGCGGCAGCTCACAATATTTTGCTTCTCGAAGTTCACTGATTTGCATTATTTGACGAAGTCTGACTAGTGACTGCATCTCGCCTTAACCTTGTCTTCCGCCCAGAAAAGTTTGGGACACCTGTACGTTAGAAATTTCGTTCCACCCCTTCATCAGTGAAACATTTTCTGCAAAGAAACCTAAACTACTCACAAATATAACACTCAATGATTAACACTAATGCTCAGCTCATTATCTAAAGAAAACTGGCTCACATGCAGTATGTGTGAAAGTATGTCACGTATGAGGAACATACATGAATTTCATACAAAGTCCCTTTTCTATATATTTTTTTAAGTTTACAGATCATTCTTCCAGTCTTATTAGCGTTGTGAATCTTAGCTTTTTCCAAAATGTCTTAAAGAACGTTAATGTATCCGAACTGTCAAATTAAAGACATTTTATATATTTTCATCCGACTGAAATTTCTAAAAACAAAATTAACTATTAACAGACACAATTAAAATAGTTTCTTAAGGCGTTGGCATCGTCGACCTGGAAGGTTAAAGCCTATTTCGAACTCCATAGCTTTGATGGGCGTGAACCGCAGGCAGGTGGGTTGTTCTGCTACTGTGTGAGAGAAATTTCAAAATATCAGCCTTGTGGTTATAAATTTAAGTTGTTTCGAGGGCGGGGTGAATGATGTTATATTAGACACGGTTACCTTAGGGAGAACTATTGGATATACTGGATTTCACAGCCAGAGACTTATTTTCTTACAATATTTTCTAATTTATTCTTAATTTCTGGGGAGAAGTAAAAAGGAATTAGTTGGATAAGAATGTTCAATGAAATAAAGCTATGAGACATTTTCCCGGTTACCGGAGTCTGTTTTGTAAGGGCTAAAACATGTTAAACGGTGTTAAGAAATATTCGTTAAAATAGTAAAATTTTCCTTGACAGTTAATTCAGTTCCTTGGCTTTAAAACAAGTTTCTGATCCCTCTGAATATTTTAAAACATTTTTGGTGAGAACGGAAAATAAAAATTGTTTTAAATATTTTAGGCTTTAAATAAGAATATTTCTAACATTTTATATTATATTTTCACTAAGATTTCTTCAATAAACAATGGAAAAACGAGGAAAGAAAATATTACTTCTACGGGACAATTCTGAGACATTAGTAAAAGCTTGCGGCAACTAATGCAAAAACATATGAGAAATACTAAACATATAGTTTCAAGGGCAGGTAAGGCAAGGGTCATTTTTAAAAAAATAGTATCAACATTCCTTATCGGAAGTGATAATAGGTTCAAAATAAAAAGTTCGATGATAGAAACATAATTTCTTTTTTCGAAAAACACGAGTCCGAACTTAAAAAAAAGTTTCTACATATAGAAAAAAAATCCATATTTACCGTTTAGCTATAAATAAAAATGATACAGAATTCAGTATTTCATAAGTTGCGAAAACATACCGAAAATAAAGGGAAAATATATCAAAGCCGATAAATCTTACTAACTCAGGGCAAAAACGAATCCAGAAAAATACGTAAGCTGGAACCGAACTTGGGACGAATGTGTTGTAGGCCCATGAAGTCCGAAAAGTCAAACGTAGGCTTACCGCATTTCAAAACCTTTTGCGTCCATGAGCACTTATCTCTGATAAAAGGGTATTATTCTATACTATGAAGAAAAGCTTTTAGTGGCTCTGGAGAAGAAAAAGCTACTGCAGGATCCTGCGCGGGAATATGCAGAATATGACTGGGAGGTTTGGTGGAAACTAATGGAAATGATTCGAATTTTTTAAAAATTCTATGAGAAATGGCCAGCTGTTGATACACCTGGCCGTTTCTCATAGATTATCATAGATGTTGATAAATGTTGATTTCTCATAGATGTTGATAGTTTAATGAATGACTTGATACATTCATAACTTGTTACGTATAGATTGAAAACTGTTTTTTAATTTTTACAAAAGGACTTTGAAAAAGCATTGGACTATTTTTCAAGCCATTAGCTTTAATTTATTCTCCTCATTCGAAGGCAACTCGAGGATACAAACTCTACACAGACACGCATCACGTTGAATATTCCTTATAGTTAACGATTATTCATCATGTGCGCGTTAATAGAAACTTCATAATGCAAAAGATTGAAGCGCTTTGGAGACCGAGGGAACGGAGAATATCATTTGAAGTATATCCATTGAATATCATCCATACATTCTGAGCAGTTTCTGAAACATTACCTTGTGGAAACCCACCAAGTACCTACTTGCCAAAGTGTCAATATTTGAATTTTGGCCCTTAAAAGTTTCATGTACACACAGGCTTAACCACGCCTATAAAGATTAAACAGAATAGGGGTTTAATGCCGAAATATTCAGTATATTGTATACTAGCTGAAAACCCGCACTTCGCTACGGAGAACATTCAAATTAAATACAACGGTCAATGTATGCAATTAATGCCAAAAAAATAAATATATATATATATATATATATATATATATATATATATATATATATATATATATATATGTGTGTGTGATAAATACGTCGATCAATATATACAATTGATGTAGAAAAGAATATATATATTTATAAAAAAATCGTAAGGGATATTTTTATAGACAAAATGTCCAATCGTCTACCGCATTAGCAAGAAATTTTTTTTTGTCTATTTAGTTGTTATGCACGTGACGATAAATTTAGTTAAAGTACCAGAAAAAGAAATCACGTGATCAGCATTTAATAAATTAAATTCTAAAAATTAATCTTTAAAAATTCGCCAAAAATCAGAAAATAGAGGTAAAGTTTCGAAAAAGATTTCATTTTAAAGGAATTTTTATGATCTTTCTCGTGATATAAATTTTATAACCCTTAAATTATTATTTTAAATGCAAACGTCAAAAAAAGTTGCTAAAACAGCTTAAAAATTTAATTAAAAAAAATCTAAGAAGAATTTTTCAAAAATCTTAGTGCACCTCTACACCATAAGAAGAATCGCCATGCAAAATTTCAGCCCTTTAGGTCCAGCGGTTTGGTCTGTTCGTTGTATGTCACTCAGTCAGTGAGTGAATCAGTTACGGAACTGTTTTATATATATAGATTACAGAGAAAAATCTATAATTATCGATTCCACGTTGAAGTCACAACTTACTAATAACGCAAAATACATAAAAGCATTTCTCATTTAAAAAACAAAGTTGAATTAATTTTAGCAAGTTTATTTTTTTGAAAATATTGTTACGATCTCTCCGAACAAGGATCAACAATGCGATTTTTGATTTTCAATTATTTACTTGTATCTCATCCTTTTATTATATCCGCGCCTTTAGGATATTTTATTCTGCACATTTGAATTTTTGGTTTGATTACATGTATCTCAAAATTCAGTTATTACTGAATCTACAACATTCTCCAGATTAGTGATATAAAATTTCTAGCCTAAGCTGGTCGTTGATCCGATGATATACGAATCAAAGAGTCAATCCTTCTCAGTTACACACAGAAATACTAAATTCTTTGACAGACATACGAGAAGATAAATGACCAATATTCTTATGACGGAGAGTTCCGTATTACGAGTTCATTTTGCAAAACTTTCTCTCGGTTTAATACCCCTCATTGATTGTGAAGCGTGAAATGTGAAAAGACGACCGTGCTCCCCGTGTTCAGGCTTGAGCGAGTTTGTGAGACCGCATAAATCTCCAACCGAAAGCTTGTTGCTAAGCAAACATTTCGAAATAAATAAATATACTTAATTTTGTTAAACCTCTTAACACATTTCCATCGTATGTTGTGAATGAACTGTTGATAACTATACATGCATCTCCAGCAAATTCACCTAAGGTTATTAATCTGAAAGTTTCGTTCTCATTATTTAAGTCATTTCTTGTGACGTAAAGATCACTCTTTCTTAATATAACTGGTGTCAAGAAACCTTGTGTTTATGCAAGGTCAGATTAATTAATTTCACACATTTTTGGAACTATAAATAATCACAATTGTTTCTAAATATTTCAAGTAAATCACTAAAGTGTTGTCTTCATTTAATGACTTCAAAGACGTGACGTGTACGCATTAAGAATTCTGTTCACATTTATCTCTTTCTATGTTACATTTCTTTCCGGAAACTTTTTTTTATGAAAAGTTAGCTTAGCTGCAAATAACGACAAGGTAATCATAAAAATAGGACCCAAGACAAGGTTTTTATGAATCTCTTAGGTACACCGGTATTATATCATAAATCGAAATAGTTTACTGAAATCTCCCCCCTCCCCACCTTTCTTTTATTTTTATGGCGAGGTAATGGCATGAACTACAGGTCTTAATGTCATTGCAAGTCTTAGGCTCGGTGCACACGAGCGATCCGGTGTCGTTGCGGCACTGCAGTTGCGATCAGGAGTGCATAGAGTTGAACTAACAGACTCACACGGACGTAGGCGTCGTCGGTTAGTTCAACTCTATTGTACTCCTGATCGCAACTACGGTGCCGCAACGACATCGGATCGCTCGTGTGCACCGAGCCTTAACATGCATATTTTGCTGCGGAAATGAAGAGAAAATATGCTTTATGAATTGTTGATACTAGTAGCTCTTAATTTAAAAATGTAATTCAGTTTTTAATGTGCAAGATTTGTTGCAAAGCTTGTCATCCAAAACTCATATAAAACAAATCCTTTTATAATTAAAAAAAATATCTGTCTGTCAGTATCCATGACAACTCACCCACCAGCGGCGAACTGCTGGCGGGTGATCAGCTTGCACTGGCAAATTTTTGTAGAAATTTAAAGTTGGTTCCTTTAACCCTTCCTAAAGCCTTGATTTACGTAACTCATTTCTCTCCTCCCCAAAAAGGCTTCTCTCCTTCTTATCATATGAAACAAAGAAATTTAAAAGAAATGAAACATTGATTAATTTTATTTAGTGATCACAGTTATAATCTGTCTATCTATCCACCATCACGCACTTTGTTTCCCGCTCAAAAAATTATTTTATGTGATATAAAAGGGAAGAAATGCAAATCAAGCTGTAGACTATGATATTGAGATATTCCAAAGATCGAATCCGGGACATATCTTAGTTGTTACGAAATTGTATCGATCTTATCTTCCTTGGTTAAATATCAAATACGAAAGCGCATTTGCTGACATTGTCTAAAACAGACATTAACTTCCGACAACATTTTCGACCTTCCAACGCTCAACCTTCTGGTAAACGACAACACATCGGACTCCGGGCTATTATTCTGTTAACTTCATTTATTAGCTATCGGGAGAGTAGCAACACCCAGATAAGAGAGCAGGGAATGAATTAAAGTAATAAAATGGAGAGGAGCAATTGTTTTCGAGAGGTCAGCTGAGTTAGGAAGGGATCAGTCGACTGGCGGAAGAATGAATGCAAAATGCGAGGAATAGTGATTGATTGATCGCTTATGTATTGTTTGAGTAAGTGGAAGGCTATGGCAATAAAAGGGATGGAAAGAGCTGATGAAAACTTTCCCAAGATTCATTTTGAAAATAATTTCTCTGAATGGGAAATTTAGCCTATCGTTATGAACTCATTGTCCCAAAATGCTTCTGAACAGATTTGTTCAAGTGTAGAAGGATAACACAGATCTGCAACCAAAAATCTGTTTGATTATTTTCAACTAATTTCCATGTATTTTGGTGTGCTGAATATGAGCAAAAATTCGAAAAAAAATCCTAGACGTCAGGATTTAATACAAAATGCAAAATTCTCTTGAAATTTAGCAAATTCTTCTCAATTTTTTTAATCTTAGAGTTTTTAACTAAATGTAAAGTCAAAATTACTATTAACTAATTCACATCAGTGCATTTAAGATATACAATACCAAAAAAACATAACTCTCAAAGAAAAGAACTTCTAGAGTGAGCTAATGGAAACCAGAATCAACATGTTGCAAGCTGACCGCGCAGGCTCTAATACTTGGAGATCAAGATAAAATTTGGGCGCCTCATAAAGTGTGTAAACGGTGTGTTGAGGACCTCCGAAATTGGTTCAAGGGTAAGAAAAAAGCTTTCCGTTCTGGGATTCCGTTCTGGGATGGCGAGAGCAAAAGAACCATAGTGAAGACTGTTACTTTTGTTCATGCGATGTGAAAGGGTATAATTCCAAGGGTAGCATTCCATTTCATACTCCAATCTCCACTCAACAATTCGTCCCATCCCCAATGGCACAGATATACCAGTACCCAATTCCCCTGTTACCTTGGAAGAGATACCTAGCTCCGATGAAGGTGAAGTCATACCTGAACCAGATGGCGAATCAAGTTCTGACTTTGAAGATGATACAAGATCAAATTTTTTTCCCAAGCGGCGATGAATGATTTGGTAAAAGACTTGAATCTTCCCAAAGATGCTACTGAGTTACTCGGTTCAGGGATCAAAAGTAGGAATTTGTTGTTGCCAGGAGTTTGCTTTTCATGGTTCAGACATAGTGAAAAGGAGTTCGCTCTCTACTTTGCCCAGGAAGACAAGTTGGTTTATTGCATCAATGTCGAAGGTTTGTTGGGTCAATTCAAAATCCAATATGATTCAACGCATTGCGTCTTTTCATAGATTCTTCAAAAAGAAGTCTCAAAGCAGTTTTGCTCCACAACGGCAGTTTTTACGCTTCCATCCATGTAGGCCATTCCGTGGACTTGAAGGAAACCTACGAGAACTTGGATTTTGTTCTTCGTAAACCTAAATATGAAGACCATGGTTGGCAAGTGTGTGAGGATTTAAACGTCTTGTGCATGCTCCTCGGGCAACAAGCTGGATATACCAACTACCCTTGTTTTCTGTGTCTATGAGCAGTCAAGACCGACAAAAAATCAGTGGTCCAAGAAGAGTTTGCAGCCGAGGGTGCTCCCAGTCGGTCAAAATAATGTCCTCCGAGAAACTTTGGTACCTCCATATAAAGTTCTTCTACCACCTCTCCATATAAAATTGGGGTTGATGAAGTAATTCGTGGAATGACTTTCAAGAGATGGAAAATTCTTCAAATATTTGGTCACCAAGTTTCCAGGTCTCTCGGGGGCAAAATTGAAGGAAAGTGTGTTTGTTGGACCAGACATAAGAAGGCTTATAGTTGATCAAGAGTTTGTCAATACCTGGCGGATTCTCAAAAAGAAGGGTGGATTTCATTTTAAAGAGGTCATAAAGAAATTTTTAGGCAATAAGAAAGATCCTGACTACAAAAATATCGTCGGACGAATGCTGAAAGCATTTCAAGCTTTAGGTTGCCTGATGAGTTTGAAAGTGCATTTCCTCCAATCCCACATTGACTACTTTACTGAAAATTTGGGATCTGTGAGTGAAGAACAAGGTGAACGTTTCCGCCAGGACATTAAAGAGATGCAAAGAAGATAGCAGGGAAAATGGAGTGTTACAATGATGGCAGACAACTGTTGGATGTTTCAGAGAAGCATTCCAGATGCTTCTCACAAGCGTAAATGTACCAAGAGGAGTCTCACAGGGAAGAAGAAACGATTTTAGTGTGTTTTAGTGAGATCATTTCAGTTCAAAAATGATTTTCTTGTAAAATTTGTAATTAAAAATTAATTTTCTAACTTTATTTTAATTTATTTTGAAGTATTGCCTTATTTAACATAGTTACCTGAATTGTCAGGAAACGTGATGTCTTATGGAAAAACGGAGGTCATTTTCAGATTCAGCATACAGAAAAATATAAAGAATATGTGGAATAACCAAAATAGCTCTTAAAAATTTTTTTAATGCAGACCTGCGTAACACACACAAAAAAAAAGGCATTCATATCCTGCGGATTTACATTTTATCAATATATCTGAGTAGAAAGGTGTCTGATGAGACTAACAAAATACTTTCCCATGATAATATACTTAATTTTCAACCTCCATCAAAGCCACGGCAGTATGTGAAAAAGAAACTGGAGAAATTTTGGTACTTGGACAAGTATTAAACGGGATGTTAAACAAAATCTTATATTCCTTACTGATAGGAATTTTAAAATTGTAAAACCCTCGAATGCATATTTATCTACCAGTCAATGTTTTTTAGTTTTTTGTTTCAATTTCCGTCTATAATATTTTAAAGTAATGAAGTGAAATAAAAATATTTGAAAGATTTTCATCCTTGCTTACATGCTATTGAATATCTCCACTTTAATGTATTTAAACGCGAAGGCGCCTTTTTTTAATTGTAACTATACACTCTTGCAAGGATTTCCCCCATTCCTCCTTGTCATGCCTTTTTACCGTATTTCAGTAAATCGTAAAATAGTTTACAAAATAACCATTTAATTAAGCATAGGAAGCAATCCTATTATCCGGCGTGGATTTTACTTTAATTTTTTAAGGAAGCTTTATACACCTTCTTACAAATAGCACAGCAGTATCAAGCTCTTTAAAGCTGCTTTCTAGTGTCTAATGTATTTACTTCCTGACAACTAGAAAAAATTCTCTTCGTGTTGAATTATCCCCAGCAGGAAATCCCGATTATATAATCATCACTCCTAAAAAATGTTTCCTCTTGTTAACACTAAGGTGCCATTGTTATCAATTCTTTTTCCCCGTTCGCCAAAATTTCCAATAAAACAGCTAATATAGGCTTTGGCGACGTTTACCAGAGAAAGGACAAAATAATGAATTTAATCAATAACATTACTTTGCTATGTACACCTTTTTATCTACTAACTGCTAGAAAAGTGATATAGTTTTGAAGCTTGTTTTACGAAGTGCGTCTGTTGTGGAATTTGCGCCAGAAAAAAATGAAATCAAACAACCAACCACTAATTTTTAAAATTATTTAAAAAGAATAGAATTTCTAACTTTCTATGTGGAATATCGCAGAAGTAATCATTCATTATAGCAAACTGAATCCAATCTCTTCTTAAGCAGCTGTAAATTACTATTTTCTCAGATCACACATCTGTGTTAGAATTTTGACACGTTGTTCTCTGTGAATTTGAATCTTGAACTTGATTGAATTAAAAACATTCTTGATTAAAATAATTGTTTAGAGAGGGAGAAAATCTTTACAAAATTTATTTTTAACCCAACACATAACATTAACAAAATTTTCTTTTCAGTTATAAATCCTTATTTAAGTAACAAACTATATTTTTGTTTATCGGCAGTTTTAAACGGAGAAGATGAGGTTAAGTAGTAAGTGTTTAACAACCCTATTAGTTCATGTCACTATTGTAACAAGTCAGTCTATGCAAAACTTATTAATAAATAAATCATATAATTTTATAAAATTCAACAAAATCAATTGTCTTCTCAATTTATCCAAGAACTGACCAATTCTAAGGTAAAGGTTGGAATAACGTGAAAGGATCATGCAGGTTTTGGAAAGTTGCAGGTAGGTTTTGCAGGTTAAAAAATCAGTACGTCTGTTTGAAAAGCATGAAGCCACCGTGATCGATCCTTAGACTTGCCTGATTTTTATCTTTTCCGTGGTATATAAAAATACACGAAAGTGTGCGGCTGAGCAATTGCTGCTGTATTTTTTTCTAGCATGTGCTGAACAACTACTGAAAAATCGTAACTAACAATTGAAATATTGAACATTTATTTAAGAAAAATTATGAGAGTTGAGTACATTTAATTTACAAAGAAATGTACTGGTTTCTCCCAACAATGTTTTTCAGTTAAGTTAATATTTTGATTTTTTAAAACCCTTGAGTTAAGGACTGACTGATGTACCAGACCATGTAACTCTTTTGCATACTAGACAGTATCCTTAGTGTCAGGTTTCTCCTCTTGACGGTTTCTTCTGCATGATGTAGCCGCTTAATACATGAGACTACTCAGATCTATCTATACAGGGCATTACGTCATAAATTTTGCTTGGCTATTGGAATTATATTTACTTTTCATTCCTTCTCACTCTGGAAAGAACCCGGTGAATTGTGGCATAGAATGTATAACTACAAATAAAATGCAAAAGACATTCTGTGGTGGAATACTTTTAATTTTCAAGTTTGATTATCTATTTAGTTACGTATTACCTTAACACACATAGAATTCAGGTCAGAATTTCATTTAAAGATCTGGAGAAAAAAAAATCACTTAATTTCAGAGGTTAAGAAGAGAGGCAGAAAAGGCCTTATTGTCCACTAGCTTTCCACATACTAAAGGGGTGGTCAGTTTTACGACCTTTGAGTAGTCTAATCTGCACTCTTGATCAGCGTATGGAAGTATGCATTTCGAAACCGATTAATCCAAACTAGGAATCTAAGTCATTTAAATTTCTCTTCGATTACTGCATTAACATACTTTTAGAAAAATGAATCAAATGAGAAAAAATATTATGAAAGGAAGAAAAAAAAACTTTTCAGGAAGTGATTAAGCTAGTTGAAAAGAGGAGGGGTCCCCTTTCGTGGATCTCAAGGTCACAAAGGCCCCGGGTTAATCACTTTTAACGTGACTCCACCTCATAGACCTCTAGTTTTTTTCATTACCCTGCCCGAACTGCAAACAAAGCCGGGTTACAAAGGACTTCCGTGGATGGTGGACCTTTCAGCGGCATTGGTCATAGAACGTGCGAGGGTAAATTGGTCTCCTAATATGGAAGGTTTAGAGCTAAATCTAATGTCCCAGAAAGAGCACTACAAACTATGTGTTTCTCGAGCATTATGCTGAATAACGAGCGCGGGTCAATTGTACTTATTACTCTCGGAAAAAAAAAAATCTGCGTATCTCAGCTGGATTCCCTTTTCGTATGAGAAGTACTTGTGAGCGATGTATTTAGCTAGACTTCAGAGCGAATTGGACAACGACAAAGATCGTCCATTTATCAAATATCATCCTTCTTCCCCTTTTGCGAGCTATAATTTTAATTTTGTTTGATATTTCCTCATTTTCATGCATCATCGACGTACGTTAGCCCGAAAATTTCCTTTTCGAGATTTGAATCTATAGATGTGGATGGACAAACTTTTTTTGTTTCAACCCTTCCTTACCAAAAATTACTGTTTCGCTATTTTGATTTAACCAATGAGCTCCATAACGGAGTTATTTTCTAATAATTAATAGAAAGTATGTTTTTTTCTTTTGTTATCGCCTTCTCCAACATCCTGATTTATGCAAACGAAATTTCTTTTCCGTAAAAATGAGTCATCAGGCCTTCCTTTTCTTTCTTAAAAGGGTCCTTTGAAAATCCAGGAACAGTCCCTTGTCAGAGGAAACTAGTGTTAAATATATATTTTTGCTCATTTGCCAAAATATGATTTAGATCTCCCTCTGCTTAAGGTCATGCCTCCTAAAAGAGAAAAGCAAATAATCTAAGTTTATGCATTAATTTTGTGTCGAGAAAAAAAAAATCAAACGGCATACACAGTTAGCATAACAAGCGCATGATAAACACGATATCTTGGATTTTTCGCAGTCAGTGTGTTTCTTTGATCCTGAATATTTCTTTTTCATCTGGAGAATTGATAATTTATTCAAATTTAATTTTTTGAACCTAGATTGCTATAGTTTCCCACTGCTCATTTTTTTTGCGTCGTCGGATTTTCCAACCTATATTTGTTTCCCAACTGCGACATTTTTCTTTCAAAGGAAGTACACTGCTCTTCTCGCATCCCTGTGCATGGAGTCTGTTATCCAGCATCCTTTAACATGTTTAGTAGAAAGCTTGATTGTACATGGCAGTACTCTCAGTTTGATTTTCTGAGCACCAGGAATGGATTAGTAATGGTCTTGCAGGGAAAAACATACAGCCGGGCGATGGCCAAACGGTTAGGGATTAGGGCGCTTGCATACGTACCAGAGTCTTTGGGTTCGAATCCCATTATTGTCATGGATGTTTGTAGCCGTTTCTAACTAGCTTTAAGCAGTAGGTCCCGATCTAATTAACCCTTGTGTAGCAAAAAATGACCGTAGCACTCTCAATCAACCAACCAACCAACCAACCGTACAGAAAAGTGTTAACCCTTTTATTTTTTTAAAGCATTCGGTAGTCCATTCCTAGTAGTTTACAGCATTTAAGGCTGCTGTGTACTAACCCTATTGGATTCACTCAGCTCAATGTAAACCTGTGGAGAAAATATATCAACTATTGACAGCTACATAAATGCTGACAATCCAAAAAAAAAAAAAAATGCATTTTCAGATAACCTGAACTTTTCTGTACCTTGCAACAGGATTCATTTTATAAATTTCGTTCACCAAAGGAATTTAGGAGCTTTTAAAACACACTATACAAGAGTTTTTCCCCCGAATAATTTAAACTTTAAAATATTTGCATTTTTTTAAACAAATTCCCAAGGAGTAAAATTTCTTTCTCTGTTACGGAGTTTCATTTAAAAAAAATCTTTCAATCCAAGTCGGCAATCCTTGGACACGTTTTCTCCATAAGTTAACATTGAGGTGAGCTAATCCAACTGGGCTAGTGCACAGCAGACTCAATTGTGAAGGACAGGAACCATTTAATATTTTAAAGTTTTAAGTTTATTTATTCATTTATTTTGGACAAAAGAAGAAAAAAAATTAAATTGCTCCTCCTTTGCTTGTATTTACAACAAGGAAATAATAATAATAATAATAAAAAAAACACTGATTTATAGTCAGACATGATAGGGGGGTGAGCGCGGTTCTTTCCGGGGGCATTTAAAAGTGATCTGTTTTGTTCTTTTGTTTGGTTTTAAAGGCGCGGCGTCCCGAAACTGTTATGGGACAGGATTAAAACTAGATTTTTGATGCATTGTTAAAGGAAAAAAGGCTCTGATGAAGTGTCAGCAAATCTATTTCGGAGACGAGAGGTATTCAGTTCAGTGGTAATTGTTTTCGCAGATGACGCAAGAATTCAAATCCATCAAGATTGAAGGTTGATGGGCGAAAGCGCCCACACGCTCGCACATTCCGGTAATTGTTGAATACTTGCTGCCACTGTTGATGATATCTCGCTTGATGATAAATGCATTAATGTAGAAAGTTATCCTTTATAGTCATCATGCAGCAGGACATAAAACCTCTTTAGTTGGAGCTGAATTGCTTTTAAACTTCATACATAAGTTTTGTTGCTGTTGTTATGTGTAGTGCAAAGGTGGAAAAAGTTTGAAAAAAAACATTTAAAAAAATTATAGGTAACAAATAAAATATTGGTTATTGGGGCAGAAACGAGAGGTAGAGAACATGGTGGCCTGCTGTTTTCAGTTTTTTTTTTCCCCCAAAAAAATTAGAACACCCTAGATTTCAGTTTAATTTTGCGAAACATTGAAACTTTTAACTGTTAATTTAGATACATTCATTTTAGATTTTTTTCCGGGGGGGGGGGGGAAGGAGGGATTCTATTGTATTCTTTTTAACAATTAAGTCGACATTCTCTAACATAGTTTGTGTTTTACCTCTGACAATTTTTTTATGTATGGATAATCATCGAAACGGATAAAAGAAAAATTATGGGTTATATGCTATTCAAGGTATAAATATTATCCAAGCTGAATCATGTTGTTAGCACCGTTATTGATAGCTCCACAAGGTGTAAGGTATGTAGGTTTTTCTTGATAAGAAGACAAAATATATTTTTGGTCTTTCCTTAGACTGCAAAATCACTGAAAATAAACTTATAAGCTTATGAAGAAATATGGGTATACCTATCTGAATCATCTATATTTTGAATGCTGGAATTATAGTGAAAACTGTACTCTGTGGACCTGAGGTAGCCTAATGATAGTACGTCGTCTTTCGGTTCCAGGGTTGCTTGGTTCGAATCCCGACAAGCGCCATTAAATGCCTTGGTTCTACGCCGGATACGGGAACGTTAATTCCATAGACCGCAAAGTCCTTATATGTGGGCTGAGAGGGGAGATGGTACGAACCTTCCCCGCCCCCAGATGTCACCACTGGAGGAGCTCGGTCAAAATTGAGGTAGCACCTAGCCAAGTTAGACTCCGACCCATGTGGTGCTATTGTAAACCGGAGCCGAATTCCTCAGCTCGCAAAGCCTATATGGGTCTGATCTGGAACTTCCGGCCAGAGGACATTAGCGACAACAACATTGTACTCTGTGACCTACTGCAGGCACTCTTTATGTTAAAACCTTTGTAGGTCTTTAAGAAAAACTGAAACGGAAGAATGTCTGATTGGGACATTTATGTCAAATGATTTTTGTTAGCAGTTGAAAGGATGGAGTTCTCTAAATCATTAATCGGAAGTTTCCAAATTCATCCTTGTATTTCTTATATTCAGTTCATTTGTAATGTCTACATGCTATAAGTATGATTAAAAATATAGTTTTATCGAGTTTAAAAAAATATTTTTATGGTCAATTTTTTTGTCCTATCTCCTAGAAATGGGACAAATTAGTTGAATTTTTATGATTTCACACTTTGAAGAAATATTTATTGTTACTAAACCAATGCTGAAATTTCCAGGAACAGCCTGCTCTGATGAACATAACAATTATCATCACTGTATTTTTAATAAACAAGATTGTGCATTAGGGTATAAACAATTTGTATACCCATTTTTTTATACATCCTAAGCAAATCCTCTCATTTACACCAAAAACTGTTAAAAGTATTACGCTATTATACTTAAATTTAAATGTGATCAAAGCAGTAGGTTTATATATATCGAACAAAGAGAATTAGCAAAGTTACTTGCTGAATCAGATTCGAGAAATTTTAGCATATTAAATATCTACAGAATTATTGTATACTATAATATTTTACAACAACTCAAAAGATAATTTTCAATAAAGAAATTTAAAACATATTAAAGGAACAAATATAAAAAGTAAGATTAAAATTACGTTAAGAAAGATTAAATATATTTAGAAAAATTAAATGTATCCGAGAAAATCCTAGTTTGGAAAAACTACATAACTATTTGAGGCAAATTTTCATAAAGTCTCTGATTAGTCTGATTATAAACCCCTGTTTCACCAACCTTTTTTTCTTAAAATAAAATGTCTGCGACTTCTAGTTGTTCTAAAGTTAGGGAAGTTGTTTTTCGTGATACTAGCATACTGTAAATCGCTTGTTCCTCAGCTCATTTTCAGTTTTCCAGAAGTATACCCGTTTCTTCTTTCGCAGGACTCCACCCTCCCTATAAATGATAGTTGTCTAAAAACATTCATTATATAAACAATGTTTCAAGGAAACTATCATCTAGTACCCGGAAAAATATTCTTAACAATCCCAGACATTTTTTTTCGTAAATTTGACATGCTTTACTTCCTTCCTTCCGATTCCTTATCCCAAAGTACTCGCGTACACCTCTTGTAAGTTTTGACCTGGACATTTTTCCAAACATTCCACTTCCTGTCCGACAGCAAATTAACCCCCTGCTTGAACCCTAAAAGGTTGGAGGGGAAAAAGAAAGAAAAAAAAAGCGAGTCAACTCCTCGAATTCAACAACTCTCCCACCTTCCCTTCGGCACACAACAATGAGCAATTTAAAACAATGGCTCGTTTTTCTGGGTCCACTGTGATGAAACTATTATCCGCGACTAAGCGTACCTTTTTTGAGTCTTTTTCAACGTATTACGGAGGGCGTGGAGCTTTTTGACCCGAGACCTCAGTCTCTTTTTGGGAGGAGAGGAAAAGATGTGGGAGGGGGTTTATATCGAGGTTTCGAATTGTATTAGGAAAAGGGGAAGAAGAAAAATAACGGGATGTTGACGTATAAATTGATGTAAGTCAGAATACTTCAGCCTATCGCATTGTAATGAAAAAGAGCTGAGGAACTGTACGAGTTTCTTACCGTTATACGATCGCAGTTTCACTTTCTGAAGAAATGTTTACTTTCGATGTGCAGTTATACAATGTTTCTCATCAGACTTCTCAAGATGTTACGCCTATTGTTCCTAGACAGAGAATATTCATTAATATTTATATAGTCCACGTATGATTCGTTGCAATGCGTCAGGCTAATTGGCAAATGATCGACAACTTTCTAATGAGCCTGATATCTTTTAGGCTTATTGCAATAAGCCCGTACACATTTAGGCTAGTATCAGAAATAAGGCCTCTCTCATTGAACATTTCCTTTTGCCTGTCAGTAATAGTCGCCAGAATTTTTTATGTATGTTTATGTAGGAAGCGACGCAGTTGCTTGCTGGGAAGGCGGAAACTTTAATCCCGCTTCTGTCTGTGGTCTGTGTAGCATGTAGTCTACATATAGGTAGCCCTCCTACAGCACGGCATCTTACAACATGGTTTCGCTCTAACACGATAGGATGAATTGCGGGAACCCTCGAATGACACTGCAACCTGTAACATGGTTTCACTCTAACACGATAAAAAAAATTGGGAAAACCTTTGTACAACACTGTACTTCTATAACACTAGATAACATGATTTCTGTTTAACACATTTAAAAATTAAATTACCTTAGAATAATGATCTATAGTGGCTTTACATGAAAATGTATAAACAAATTATAATTTATTCATTTATAACTCTATAAAATTACAAGAAGGCCTAAGCTTAGTTGAAAATCTTAAATGCAAACCCTTCCGTTGCAAGAAGCCAAAAATTCAAAAGGGAGCTTCAAAATTGTCTATCTTCATACCGTGAATCTACAATGACCTTGTAAGAACCAGCAAATAAACCAAAAATTGCAGATGTTTTAGAATATAGAAGGTGCAAAAAATCTATATGAAGAAAAAGGTTTTGAAAGTAAAAGGTGATATCGTTCAATGGAAAAAAAGTTCTCGTTTGATTGTACTGAGCAGTGATGAGGAACAAATTTATTAAAGTAAGGTCGCATTAAATGAAAATAATATTTTTTGTTTCTTTTCGTTTTGTGTTATACATACACTTATATTTTTAATAAAAATTAAGTTGTTTACATGTAATTTTTTAAAAAAATGTTTGTTTTAAATAAGTTTTCAGAACGTAACCCCCTTTTTTTATCTGTCTATGGGTCTCATATAACACGGTTTCACACAACACGGCATTTTCTAGGAACCTATCTTCCGTGTTATAGGAGGGTTACCTGTACATGATGTATGTGGTGCTTCTAGTGAAGTGAATAAATGTGTTTCTCTGTAGATTCGCCTTTTTCTTGAGTTTTTGACCTCGACCCTTCATTTTAGGATGATGCGTAATATCGGGTAGAAATTATGGTCGTATTTGTGAAAGCTAGTTAGAAAATGCGCAATAGTTTGCTCAAACAGCCCGGTTTCATCCAGGTTTATTGAAATACGCCCAAAGTAGTTAAGGCTTGTTGAAAATGACAGATAAAGAGATTGTTATTTAAGTTACTTCCTTTAGTGAACATGAATTAGTTAAGAGCTACTTAGGTTAAAAAGAGTTCACGTAAAAACTGCACAACAATCATTGTTTGAAAAATTTTAATTATTATTAAACAACTATCCGGCGCACCCGGTGGTAGTACCCGGGCCCCTGTACCTGGCGTTGCACGGGATTTTAAGAATGTTTGTTTACCAAAATCAATTTCAAAACTAAACACAGTAAAAATAACAGAAAAAAAGCATGCGAAATGTTTATACACATCAATAAAATGAAAACCCAATATAAAAATATATAAATTTATAATAAATTCCTCAAAATTCAGCTAGATTCAACCTTTCATCATTGGGGCAAAAAAAAGCTGAAATTACAGGATTAGCAGAATTTTCCAATAGAACCATGAAATGACTCGAGAATTACCTCTTTAAAAAAATGAAGTATTTGATTGAGGGCTGCAAACCATTCCATACTCCTCTCCATATAGCCCAGTCAAAATAGGTTTTATGGCTAAAAAAAATATGAAAGTTTTGAAAATTGGTGGAGATGTTTGTTTAGGCATGCTAATGAACATACTAAAAGTCCCCACCAATCAGACTTGAGCTTCCGCCGCCATCTTGGAAAATGTGTACACTTTTTTGGTTTTTTGGAAATAACTTTAAAAATATTGATTTTATAAAAAATAATTAAATGCAAAAATTAAAGAGCATTAAATTATGAACAAAAATCATTCATAATATTTTTTTATATGTCTAACAGGAACAAAGATAATTGACTTTGAAAAGAGCGCACTATCACACCTGTGACGCGCAAGCGCGGTTCGCCATCGCAGTGGGGGAAAATACCCGCGCATGTGCATACCATAATTAGCCAAATTAATTTTAAACTAAATGAAAAGTTTTTTTGTATTTTTTCAAATAACTAGGGAAATATTAACTTTACGTAAAAAAAGTTTATTTCAAAAATTAAAAAACATTAAATTATGTACGAAAACGATTTTATACATTTTTGTCGTAAACCTAACAGGAACGAAGATATTGACTATAAAATGAGCGTTGATAATGGAGGTAGCTTTAAAGTCTCGTTGCAGGCGCTCTTCTTTGAATATCTAACCTCTCCCACATTTCGGCATTCTTTAAGCACAAGAAAATAGACTTAATGTTTTTGGCTCTGTAGATAATTAATCATTATTAATTTTATACATGAATGTAGTTAACTTGGGGGTATTCACTATCAGATTTCCATTGCGAATAATTGTTCAAGCTTACCTACTT
Source organism: Dolomedes plantarius (assembly GCA_907164885.2). Taxonomy (NCBI): domain Eukaryota; kingdom Metazoa; phylum Arthropoda; class Arachnida; order Araneae; family Dolomedidae; genus Dolomedes; species Dolomedes plantarius. Next base: position 100,715,737 of record OU015498.1, on the reverse strand, counting down.
CAGGATTTACGTGCTTTTTACGGTACGGGATTCTTCCCTTCGTCAGGCATGTATAGATCGTCTATGGATCCGCTAGCATCGGCCCATTCATCAACTTCTTTCATTCGATCGTCATCATCAACAGGGGTGATGCCATTCTGTCATACCCCATTGCAATTATTGCAGGCCGTTGTGCAGTTGATGCCTGCTTTCCGACATCCGCATCTTACTTCATTGTCAGTGTTACAATTGCAAAACACCATGTTTACGTAACGGAATCGGGAGCTACTGCATCCATAGTTGTGATGGGCACTAGAATTTTCTCTTGACGCTTCCAGCCCCACAGGCAGTTGGGCCTTTCTTTTTCAGGTGCTCCAAAGTCTTCCTCATTTTAATTTCGATGGCTCGTATTTGAGTGTGTGCGTTTAAGGTTTCTTGCGATGGTGGTTCAGTAGCAAAATCTCGAAACAACTCACGGAAATTTTTACATTCCAAATCCGATATGTCCATGCCGTCAAAAATTATTTTTGCTAAAGTTTTTTGGGTCAATAAATGAGCTCGGACTGCCCTAGCATATGCATGGCCAGGCAACATTTTTTCTACTGACGTAGGTGCATAAATCAAAGTTAGTATTTCTTTCAACCCACTTCCAGCCATTATGTACCCAATGCAGCCTAAGAATGACATTAAAAGATGGAATCCACCAAGTCTCACAATACAACTTGATAATAATGGATTGGATGTTGCTGCGACTATCTCTCGAGCTTTAATATACAGTGGTTGGTCAAACGTGAGTATGCAAGACTTTTGGTGCATTTTAACACACTGCTGGGCAGCAAATTTCAGCTCAGTGAAAATGGTGTCATACTTGCTTCGTGGTAAATTAACAAAAGGAAGGGGTATTACTTTCGTCTTTTCACAAGGCTGGTTTCTGGTTATATAATGAAAAAATCCTTTCCATTCAGGTATCTGTGGAAGACCTAACCACTTAGCACACATCCAGGAGATATTAGATGGTTTAGGCAGTGGTAAATCTTCCGCTAAAGGATTTAAGACATTCAAATCTTCGATAGTAATTGTTTGTAACCCAGGCCCTCGAAAATTTTCAAACGTTTCTAGAGGAATGATTCCCATTTTGCCTACGGTCGATGCGGATGTAAGTTCGGTTAATTTTTTTATGTTCGTCCCGGGTTCCACTGCTGACGCTGGAGTAAAACAAGCAATGCCCCCCATGCTATGAAACGTATTCAGGACATCGATTGTCGACACATTGAAATTTGCATTGTCAAATAAGAATTGGCAGAATGATTCCTCGCGCATTTGGGGTTGCGGATGATTTATGGCTGACATCTCAAGTGTTTGGGCTTCATAGTAAGAAGAACAAAATCCTAAATTCGAGAACATTGTTATTAAATTCTTGGAACAGAACTTTTTGTACAAAAATAAATCAAGACCATTGAGCAGAGGAGACATAAATGATCGTGGCCTTAGCGCTGATATAATGACGTGAGCTATTGAAGTGACTTTTTTTTCCTCCTTAGTAGTCTTTTTTTTAATAATCAAGTGCTCCAAAAAAGATTTTGGGCTTTCTTGAATTCCCTTGTTCACATCTCTGAAAAAATTATCACTTGGAGGGTAGCAATGACTGTCATAAACTGGTGTCTGGATATCTTCTTTTATTATGGCTGCAGCAGTTTGTACTATTCGTAGACGCTCCTCACGATCATTTCGTATCCTTTTGTCGTACCAAGAGTCTGATAAGACTTTCATTCCAGTATTACGTAAACATATGACAGTAACTTTTTTGGAGTTTGAAGCAAAAATAATGCCATCCCCGTATTTTTATTTCAACTTATTTCTCAAAGTGATGTCGTCTGGAACTAGCCCTGTAATTTGAGATTTGAGTTCAGGTAGTGAGAATTGACAGTCGTCATTGTTATCAAGGAAGAAAGATATTTCCTCTACAGCTGCTGAGGCGTAATCCGACTCAGGCCGCCCTCTCTTTCTGATTGGTGCAGTGTGTATAAAAAAAGTCATGAAGTAATCTTGGTGATAAATCGCATCAGCTGCAACTAAATCAGCAACGTTTATTATAGGACACTGAACTTCCTCTCCCCACTGGTCATGTCTATTCTCTGCAGCTTCAAGAACTTTGTGTTTCATTTCGAGACTCCTAACTTCGTATATAGTTCTTCGTCTGTCAGTTGGTTTTTTCTTTTGTCTTGCTTTGAATTCTTCGTCTATCACTGCCGTACAAAAGAAACATTTTGTTCGAAAATCGAACTGAGGTAAAAAAGATCGAAAACTTACAGCGCGCTCTTCACTTTGGGATGTTGACGCGATTTCTGCATTTCTTTTTGAATCAACTTTTATATTTCCTGGTCTGGTGTAATTTATCCGACACAACGAATGAACCGAAACAGATTTTAAATGTTCCAACTGTTCATGCTTATTGTCTTTTCTTTGGACATTAGCTCTCTTTAAAGCGTCGATCCCCTTTTCTCCTACATTCACGAAATCATCATTTGACATTAATTTTTTACTTATAAAACATAGTTCCGTATCAGCCATTGTTCACAGACGCACACGGAACGGTGACTAACTATTAACTGGCTAGGAAAATACTAGGGTAAGACAGATTTGGCGCCTTACGGTATGCACATAAACGTGTCTTCCAGCCATCGCGATGGGCACCCACGCATGCGCGTCCCTGGTGTAATAGTGCGCTCTTTCCAAAGTCAATTATCTTTGGTCGTGTTAGACTTAAAAAAATATAATATATGTTTTTTGTGCATTGTTTTTTGTAGAAGCTACCTCCATTATCAACGCGCATTTTATAGTCAATATCTTCGTTCCTGTTAGGTTTACGACAAAAATGTATAAAATCTTTTTTGTACATAATTTAATGTTTTTTAATTTTTGAAATAAACTTTTTTTACGTAAAGTTAATATTTCCCTAGTTATTTGAAAAAATACAAAAAACCTTCTCATTTAGTTTAAAACTAATTTGGCTAATTATGGTATGCGCATGCGCGGCCATCTCCCCCCACCGCGATGGGGAACCGCGCTTGCGCGTCTCAGGTGTGATAGTGCGCTCTTTTCAAAGTCAATTATCTTTGTTCCTGTTAGACATATAAAAAAATGTTATGAATGATTTTTGTTCATAATTTAATGCTCTTTAATTTTTATATTTAATTATTTTTTATAAAATCAATCATTTTAAAGATATTTCCAAAAAACCAAAAAAGTGTACACATTTTCCAAGATGGCGGCGAAAGCTCAAGTCTGATCGGTGGGGACTTTTAGTATGTTCATTAGCATGCCTAAACAAACATCTCCACCAAATTTCAAAACTTTCATATTTTTTTTAGCCATTCGTCAAAATCGGGTCTATTTTGACTGGGGTAATATTAAACTTCTATAAACATCCTCTCCACATTAATCCCCTTTTCTGTTCATATTAAACTCCTCAGAATTTAGGTAGATTCAGCTTTTCATCATTGTACCACTAAAAGCTGAAAAGGGAAAATGTCAAATTGCCGAAATCTGTGTTCTTTAGATTCCACATTCCGAGAAGATTGTTGATTGGCCGATAATACTTTATTCCTTGTGGAATGATTTTTATTTCCACCAAAGCTAGCCTTTTTTTAGAGTGGGGGGTGGCATTTTATTTTTTTAATTTTATGAATAAACGAAAAACCATATGAAAATTACGATCGCTTATGAAACTAAAGTTCCGCCGGTTGTTGTTTTACCCACTTGTGCTACCACTCTTTGCTACTCTATAACGCTCAAACGAATGCAAGAATAAAAAGATTTAAAAAATATAAATCTATTAATTAAAATAATTAAAATGATTAAACATGCTGAAATGTATAAATTACACAAAAGTTCATTTAAATTCTTTAATCTGTCTAAATCTCCAGTAAGGAAAGATTTTCGGGCATGCACAGAACATCGTATATTTCACTTTTGAAAGTACGCATTTATTGAATATCGTCTCAATAAGAAATTTCTGAAATGAATATGGCAACAAAGAACGTGTGTTTACAAACAACGGCGGTAACCGAAATGTCTTAAAATATAAATTTTAGAGTATAAAATCTGACCTCAATTTATTTTTCGGCTTATTATGCTTATTTATTATTCGGATTTAATATATGACTTGAAACTTGATTTTATTTGTTTTCTATCGTTTTCGCTTCTAGGCTTAACGTGGCTGAAAGTTGCTAATGGGCTATGAATCCAGAAAATGTAAGAGCGTGAGGCTCTTGCATTTTCTGGATCCACCCTTCAAAAATTGTTGATTTTTTTATTAATTAAAAATTAACGGTAATTAATTTCGATTCCGGAAGTTCTTAGTTATCTCTACTAACGACGCCTGTATGTAAAATTTCACGATCGTCTCTTGTTACGATTCATTTAGAACCCTCAAAATTGTCATTTAGGGATATTTGAATGTTTCCTTGTAATATGTAATAGTTGGAAGTTATGTCTGTTGTTGTGCTACAATTAAGGAATTGTATTGGTCTTGTTCAACACTCCTCGCAGTGGTTATGTGTTTAAATTTGTTATTTAATGTAAGAAGTACTCGTTATTGTGTGCGCAGTTGCGCTTAAGTTAAAAAATAATAATAATAATAAAATTGTAAGGTGGCTGTTTTGTACTGTTGGCTGGCTGGTGGGTAGTTAAAATTTTAAATTATTATGTTTAAAGGTAAATGTTCTTGTATTCCATTTTCCCCTTAAAAATATGTAAATTCTTTGGTACTCTTCTTTCTCTCTGTTGCTAAGCAGTAATTCAATACGTACTCGTGCGCCTTTTCCAGTCTCTCACATTCGCAGGGCCCTGGTTATAGGGGTGAAGCAGAGATCTTTGTAACAGATCTTTGGAATGCTGATGACTCTCCCAGCGCTTGCTTAATCCGTCCGCCCCTTCCGCGGAAGAATACAGTGCTGTGAACGGCGGGGTCATCCGTGCAAGAGAACAAATAAGTCATTGAATGAAATCTAACCAGAGACCAAGAAATAATTCAAGAAAAAAATAATTTGGCATTTAACTCCCACAAATATGAAAGAATATAGGCTTTCGAAATAATCATCTGGCCTCAGTGCTCGGAGCGAGGTGGCCCTCTTTTTACGTGTAACCCTTGATACAGCTCAGGCGAGGCGGGGGCGAACAAACAAGTTTTGCTCCTGGGGGGGGGGGGGGTAAATCGAGCTGAGAGAATCAGACGGGTTCGCCGGGAGCTCCATGAAACATCGTCACCCTTTTGGCCGTCCGAGATGCCGAGCTTCACCTCTTGGAATCCATGAAGAATGCTTGCTCCGAAAGATCCAGAGAGGCCTTAGTCTACGTGGCATGCCTTCCTTCTTTGAGCTCTCCTATGTTGCCTTTCCTTCCTTCTTCTACCTTTTTTTTATATATAGCCTAAAATCAACTTAGGTAATATGCATTTTTTAAAATTTATTATGAGCTCATATAAAGTGTTAAATAGCTACCGGTCACCAGCCACCCGTCTTATGTAATATGTGAGTGTAACCATTGTGATTAATGTATTTATAGGTATATATATATATATATATATATATATATATATATATAAGGAAATGGATAAGCTTAGCTTTAATTTATGATGAGGATGGTCTTAAGGGTAATAATTATTGTAACGTTAAATCATGTAATGTCTGAATAAAATATTGTTAAGTTTAAAATATAATTGTCAAGCCCTTTTTTTTGGTCATTGGAATTTAAGTGTTATTTTTCTTCTTCCCTCAGTTTAATTCTATTGCAGCAAGTTTTATTTCTGATTTTGGAGATGTTGTTTTTGGGGTCAATTTTAGGTCGCCTCCTTTGCGGGGAAGTCGTTTTCTGTAAACTGCTTTAATTTAATCTAATCTTGTAGTAGTCATAACACTCTTCTAAACTATGGATATCTATTCAATTACAGACAGACAGACAAATATTCATTTTTATAATATATTAGATTGTATTATTATTATCATCAAATAATTGTAATAAACAAATTACTGAAATGACAAACTTTTAGACTTTGTATCGGGCTTTCCCCCACATCATGCATTTTAACTTTATTTCCACATGGTGAACTTGGTGGATAATTGTAACTAATGGTGATTAGTATAGCACTTTACTTTTATTCAGTACTAACAAAACCTAAGCAAAATGTCTGTTTTGGAATGTTGGCAGAAGTAAAAATATTTAATATATCTGAATTTCCAATTTGTAATATATAAAACGTTTTTAAATTATAACTGACAGGAAAGTTTTTTATTTTAAACAATTGTTTGGCATAAAACTTAAGCGTTGCGAATACAAACATCAGCTATAAAAATGTAGGCACAATAAAGATTTTACATTTGTATAACATTACATATCTTAGTTTATATACATATGACTTTGTATGTGTTTATCTGACAGGCTTTAGAAAAATTCTTCAAATTTCAAAGTCTGTAGAAATGTCTGCAAGTACAAAGACACAAAAATAAGCTTGGGAGGAATCTCTAGTGTTTGTTGTTAACTGATCACTAATAATTTTATAACTTATGGCAATTCATGATAGATAAAATAACATTTAACATTTAATAATAAAAATAAAGAAAGTTAAATTGTATGATGGAGAAAGTCCGATTCGAAGTCTAAAATTTTGTCATTTTAAAAATTTATTACAATTATTTAATAATTATAATACAATTGTTTAATAATAATAAAAAAATTCAAACGATGATTATTGTGCAGTTTTTAAGTTACCTCTTTTTAACTTAAGTGACTCTTAACTAATTCATATGTTCACTAAAGGAAGAACTTAAATAAAAATGTCTTTATCTGTCATTTTTAATATGCCTTACTTCTTTGGGCTTATTACAATACGCCTGGATATGAAACTACGCTGTTTGAGCAAACTATTGCGCATTTTCTGACTAGCCTAAAAGTGCATGCGCAATTCACATTAAGCCTAAAAAATATCAAGTTAATTAGAAAGTTGTCGATCATTTTCCAAATAGCCTGGTGCATTGCAAAACGACGGCGCTCTTTGCAATAAGCCGGATTTGTCAATTTGCCTACGGCAGTGGGCGAATATAGTGTGTATGGGTGAATGAGTACGTGAGTAAGTTGAGAGAGAGGGCTAGCTATCTCTCTATGTACCATTTTGAATTTTTATCTACTCCCAGTCAGCTATGTGTTGCATGTCTGTTGGTTTGTCTTAGTTTATCCATAGCAGATTTTTCAACACAGATTTTCAACTAATTCGTTAATATTTAGTAATTCCTTCTGATTTCCTAACTATAAAATCATTAATATTAAGTAAATCAGACTGTAGCAATACAAAATATTTTAAGAAAGAAATTTTATCACAGTTACAAGTGAAAAAGCAATGTATGTTGAGCACTATATGTTAAGATATCAGTTTTTTCTTTTGTATAACAGTTTTCTAGCAATTTTGCCGCACATCTGTGTAGACAAAGAGATCTCTGCCTCGATTATCCAACCAACCAGAAAGCAAGAAAAGTAAAAGTAAAACTGTGTTACATAAACACATGATCTATATTGGTACTGGAGGAGTCAGTTAGCTTCCACTAACTTAATTTTCAGAATTATTCATTATACAGTCGTCAAGATTTATCAATAGTAAATGTTAAAAAAGTAGTGCACAAATAGTAAGTTTATAACCTTTTTGTAATTGTCGAGTAATGTACTGAGTAATCGAAGGAGGACAACCTGTTCCAATAAGATAGCAAACAAGATATAACCTTTTTTGAACTAAGAGTTTGCAGATTCCCACCCCTCAGTGTTTATAGGCCTGAGTAGTAGTTACTCACATTTCAATGAAGGAAGTGAGTCAATCTTATTTTACTAACACTTTCAGCATTTTTCGGCTGTATGCCCCAAAATAGTAGAATGTAGATGACCTGTTTTACTGAATGAGTCAATTGTCCTAGCAATTTTATACTAATTAAGTTTGAAAAATATATTTTTCTTCGAGAAATTTCGTTTACTTTAAAAACCTGCCAGTTGAAAAATGGTAAAGGATCTTACAGTCAAATCATTACCAATTAAACGTAACCAAGAATACTAGTGTTTTTTTTTTTGTTGTTTGTTTGTTTTTGTTGATTTTACGTCACCTAGCAATTTGTTTGATCTCCATCAGTACAGAATTTTTATCCTTATAGTTACCCCGCGAATTTTACGACTGTTCATCCCAACCCTTAAAGATTTTCAACATACGTTGAATTTTAACCGAATCAAATGCAAATATTTCCGCACTCTTCGTACTTTCAATTTTGCTTGATATACTTTCCAATATTTGGCGCATCTTCATCGGAGTAACATCTTACTAACAACTACTTGAAACGTCAGCATCATTTGGAGAAATAAAATTAAAATAGCCATTTTCATAGTAGGAGGGATTAGTAGAGAGTTGGTCGTTGAAAACTGTTCGTCTTCACCAAATCAAGGGTTTATGTACTATTCATGGTCTTCATGAAATGCATATAACAGGGTTTGCTAAACTATGTTACGAGGAACACTGGTGTTCCACCGAAAGTTGATAAGTATTCCTCGAAAACCTGAAATTGTTTTATATCCTGTAACGGCTACAAAATATTCAAACATGTTTGACGGATTAATGCTCTAAAATGGCTAAAAAATTAAGTATTCGTACTTATAGTTATTTTAATTCGGCATGGTCATGTTTGGAAGATTTATGATCTGCCTGATATCAAGATGATCTGCAATTCAAGGACCCAATTCAAGGACTGCAATCATCGAAGTCATTAAAAACTTTATTCTATTTTATGTGTTATGTTTCAAAATTTAAATAATTACTAAATATTAAACAAATAATGACTTTTTTCTAATCTTTTAAATTTTATTGATTATGTGTTGTTACATACCCTACAAAATAAACAAGGTGTTCCGTTAAAATTTCAGGATTTACGAAGTGTTCCATCGCAGGAAAAGTTCGAGAAACCCTGGCATGTAGTAATAGCAACCATAAAAACAATTACATCTCCGGACATAAACCCCACTGTATATTATGTTGTTATGCAATTAGAAAGATTCAGTACCTTGGTCGAACAAAACCAATAAGGTTACCATTATTTAAATTCAATTATTTGTTTACGTTTTGGAACTTCGCTGAATTTTGAAAAGATTTTGATGCAGAAAAAAATAACGATTTAAGAGAAAAATTGCCGTTTACAATTGTTCCCGGGGCAAGTCTGGAGAATTCTGCTGAAAAGAATGCACAAGATGCTTTCAGCGAAGAGGAGGAGAGACAGGAATAAATAACACTGCAAAATCTGCATTCAAAATTATCCAAATTTTGATTCGTTGCGTTTCTAGACAGTCGCTTGGATGGGATTAATTTCATTTTAATTTATAAGGCGAAAACGTTTACCCTATTGCCATTCTTATGAATAAGCGATCGTGAGGGATAAAACAGAGAACGGGCAGTCCGTTGTTTCGCAATGCCAAAGAGAACTCTTGCGGAAAAAATATCAACTCTTAGCTATTATTAGCACGTCCTGGAAACTAAAATTGAACCAACTTGAATACTTTATATGAGAAATTTAAAACTTCCCTTATTTTTTCCCCTGTGAATTAATTACAGTAATCGAAATAACTTCAAATATTTTTAAAAGAATATTCGAGGATGAAAATGGTAATCGACTGTTAGCATTCCATGAGGATAAAAATCGCCACTGACTCATATACGTCAGGTAATACTATGTTTGCTCTGTTATACTATTTAAAACATAATTTTAAAGATTTTGTTAAAAATATAAAAGAGAATATATTTTTGAATACGTCATATGTACATGGACCATCCGTCCCCCTTTTTATTTCTTGCTGTAAGTGCCGGATCAGTCATGTAGAACTTGTAACGGCATTTCTTTCGTCAAAAAACCCCAACCTTTTTAACATTTTTTACAGCAATTTTTCTTTTCTGACCTATATATCTAACGACTTCATTTATCATTCATCTGAATTCACCTATATAATTGAGGTTATATATAAAATTTTAATCCAAGTTTATTGATAGTTTATGCAAAATTCGACGTATAGAATTAACAAAATATATTACAGCCATTTAAACTGATATGTTCTATATACATATGAAAGCAACTAATTTTTAAAGAACATGGAATTAAATAAAAAAAATCATAAACATTAATAGATTGATAAATAGAATCATAACCAGAAATGTTGTATAATAAAGTTTTCTCACCCAGGTTTTCTTTTCTTACAGATATCAGACAAAGTAGAAAATTTATAGAATGGGGTGTCCTAACAAATAAAAAGATGTATATATAACTTGTATATGAGTTTTACTAATCAATTTAATGTAAATATACATAACGTGGAGTTATAAGAACCCTTATTTCTTTGACTACAAAGTAAGGAGGGACTAATGACCACTTACCATATTATTAATATAATTTTTTAAACTTTTAATTCCGTAATTTTAATATTTTTATAAACCCTGTCCCATGAATCCAACAAGAGTATTATATTTTTAAACGCAATAAGCTATTGGCAGTGATTAATTCTGGGGCCTGGAGTGTATAATAATGAATTAAGCCACCTGTAACAACGACAGAAGACTAAAATTAGTCATAAAAAACGAAAAAGAATCCAAATTCATTAGATTTTTTTTAACAGTTTCAATTTGCAGCCAGAATTTTTCATTTTCGGCCCAGCTGTCCCGAATTCGTTTTATATTAGGCTGATATGTAGCCCTTAAATCTTGAGAAATAGATACAAGTTTTGGCAACCAACAATGTACCTCTAAGTTTATCAATCAGCAGATAAGAAACCAAAGACTAAGAAGAGAGAGTGCATTTAGCTGTACAGAGAAAAAGGGAATATTGGAATTGGTGGTTGAGCCATACTGCCTTGATTGATGTCTGAATCCTGTGTTAAATCTTCCTAATGTTTACTTTCATACTGAATAACTTTCCTCGAGGGTAAATAAGAAAGCGCAGCATCCGCACTACTCGAGGCAATTTGCGCTAGAAGTGATCAGTTGTATTCCTGATAATGACATTTGTTTTATATTGATGGAGGTAAGAATTAAGATGGTAAAACGGATAGTGGGATGTTTATTAAGGCACAAAACAATGCTGTTAAGCTCAAAAGAAATAATCCAGATAATAAGTCAGTTTTGCATGCTGAATTATTTTTCACTGATGAAGTTTTAAATTATATAAGTCACCTAACTTTCAAAACAACATCTGGATTTTGTCTGACATTATGCGCACCATCCAACATCTGAAAGACCGAAGTAATCTTGCAAATGAAACCAGCCGAGATATTGGTGCCAACTTGTATTCTCTGGCACAGTACCGAAAAATTTACATCCAATGGATTCCATCCCATGTTGTAATCTTTGGCAGCGAGGTGGCTGATGTATTGGCAAAAGAGGGTTGTGAAGACTTGTCATTACCATGATCGACCAGCTTGACTTTCAGTGAAATCTTCTCTATTTTTAAAGCGGGGAACAATAAACTGTGGTGATTGCCTCCTTCCCATGAATGGTGTATGGGTGGTCGGCCCGCGGCAGCCGGGGAATTTTGTGGTAACAGAGGGTGCCCGATGGTTTGCTCCAGATTGCGCAGTGGACTTCTGAGATCCTGAGGTTTGTTAATGGGATCAAGACCTTTCCTGATTGTACTAAATGCTACAGGGCTGAGGCCTCTCCACAATATATGCTTTCTTGTGTTACATTGGACTGGTTATCTCTGTACAGAAAACCTCTGCGCGTGGTAGGAGGAACTTGAGAAGCAAGGAGCTTTGGACTTTGTCTACCCATGGGCTTTCCAAGTGGGATGGGTAAAAAAAGGGGGAAGCGGGATAGAGATCATCTTATGTTCGCGGGAAAAAGTGTTTCAATTTTTTTTCTGCTCCGTAAAGAGACTCCAATCAAATTTCTTTCAAGTCAGTCTTTTCCAATGTGTAAAGAATTCAACAAGATCCCATGAATCAAGTGCCGTGGCAGTACAAAATAAATTTTAATGAATCATCAAGAATTTCTGCCTTTAGACGAAGGATTTTGCATTCGTAAAATTGTCATTACGGTTATTAGTTTTCCATCTTTATGAATGTGTAGAATCATTGTAAAGCTTGGGTTATGAGTGGCCCAAATTTTATGGGTATTTGAATTTTTAACTGTTTAAATAAGTGATTTAAATTCAAATCTTTTTCATGCGTACCAGTATATTTCAGATGATCCTAGCATCCGGTTGCTCTTTTCATTACCCATACGATGGCAGTTACAAATATCTATGTATAGCAATATTGATTACTATTACTATCATTAGGGATTTTCCTGGCAGTACGAATATCAAACAGTTAAAAGATTTTCCCCCAAAATTTCCATACAAAAATTTAAATGTCGTTTTTCTTCCCATTTCTTGGTGTAATATAAAGATTTTTCCCATTTATTTGGCCTGACGATGGCTGAAGGGCGACGGCACTAGCGTGCATTTTTAGAGTCAATGAGTTTGTGTCCCAGCTTTGGCATGAATATTCATATCTCCTGCTCTAAAAGCCTCGGTGCGCAGTATGCAGAGCGTCAGTCTCTCCCGCTCTAATTAGCCCTCGGTTGACTTTAGCTTTCTCATCCAACCAACCCGTTTATGTGACCATCACCCTAATATGCTGATTTTCTTCGGTTTCGTCGCCATAAAACCCCAACCAACCATCCATCTTCGGTTTCGTTGATACGTCAAAGGATTGTTTTTAAAAAAATGTATAAAATATTTCAAGAAGTATAGGAAAAGATTTTTGTTTCTTTACTGAGTGTTTTTCTTAGACAAGCGTGGGGCAGTTCTAGTCTGACTGGTCAGGTAAAGAAAACGGGAGCCCTCCGGTTTCAATCCCGCAGACTGGGTTCAAAGCTGGTATTAACTCCGGTTTGGAATTGAGCACAAAACGGAAGAACGCGGATTGCGACTGAAAGGATACATCAGGATGTTGGCATAAATATGTGTTTCTAATTATTTGGGACTTTGAACTGTAACCCCCCCCCCTCTCTCCTACTCATCATAGTTAAACAATTTTTGAAAGCCATACGAATAAAAACTAGAAATAAAACTTTATTATAGAGTTGCATTATAAAAGACAACCGCTCTTTATTAATCAACACCTCCCTACGAAAACTGGATCTTGTTTTGTTAGTAATTGATTTAAGCGAAGAATTTATTTCTCGAGAAAAGCAATTTAAGTGACTGGTAAACAGTGATAAAAATAGCTATTACCTCGCCTCTCGACTCACTATAAATTGATGAAATAACCATTCTTGAATAACAAATATCAATTATGATCTGAAAAAATTAAAGAAAAAGTTTTTTCCTGGTTTATTTATCTGACAACTTCATTTGTTCCTCTAATCGATCATAATTCGCTATCTGGGCGTTTGTTTTTATTTACTCTTTGTTTGGGGAAAAATTGGCAGTTTTTTTCCCCTGTGATTATACATGTAGATAAAAAATGATCTTTCAGTCACTCCAGCAAATTAAAAAAGCTGGAACAGAAATGACCAAATTCTGTTCACGAATGCCTCAAAAGAAAACACCTATGGTTCTTAACAGGGCGGTGGTATTATTTAATTACGCAACGAAGCAATAATACAGTAGTGGACATACCAGCCAATCACGCTTCGATTGTTCTGAAGTCAGCTTTGTTCTTTAAACGCTTCGAGATGTGTAAGTCGCCAAAATGAGGGCAAGGTCGCCAAATGGGTGGAAATTTCTCTGCCTCTGTTTTGCTAATGGGCTGGATACCGCCGGGAGTTGGACGTTCTTTATTTAACACGATACGGTCTTGTGGTTTTGAGGGACTGCGATGGGCAGATGAAATTTTTATGAATTGGATGCGAATAAAAGCTATGTAATATCGCTAAGTGGTTTAGATTTGTGGGTCAGTGTGTTGCTCGAGTGTTCTCTAGCGTGGTTTTATGTTAGAATTCTTATTTTCCCTTTTAATTGTGGTCGAAAGGCACGTCTTATGTAATAACAGTTCGTAGATGACGCTAGAGCATTGTTTTTCTTTTAAAAGAAATTTAATTTAAGCTTTTCTATAAGATCTGCTAAGCGGAAACTTTTAGAACAAAATTGTGAGAGAATGCTTGATTTATTTCTAGGTTCATCTGTAAGTCAATAAGGCGATGAGACTAGTTACTGTTCATGCACTGATGTACAAAATCCGAGATTTATTTCACTTAGATGTACTGCTAGGAATTGATGTTGTTGATAAAATCAGAGCTCTGGTACTTAATAAATTTTTAAATGGAACTTCATCCATTTATTCATGTGTTCGAGATTTCTCTGTCCTGAACAACACGTATTTATATTATGTTACAGTGATTCACAGTGTTTTCTAGACGCAGTGGTTCAATGAATTCGCGTTTAGAAAAGGGTGATCTTCTATCTTGCCTGTAGTAAATCTCGGTAAGCCTAATATACACCTTTTCATGGTCTCATAAACTCTAGGGCAGATTCCAGTTTAATGAGGTATTTGAACTGAAAAAACATTACTTAATCTTACACGAACGTCTTTGTTGATAGGCTAAAAATCCCAATGTTGCTTGGTAAGTTGAAGGGAGCAATACTCCCTCTGGAAATCAGTTTAAACTATAGACAGGAGGATCGTCTTTTCGAGTTTTATGATACACACACATTAAAACTCGAAAAGACTATCCTCATGTATGTATCCTCATACATATATATATATATATATATATATATATATATATATATATACAGATGGAGTACAAAATAATACGAACACCTGTGAAAAAGTATGACGTATTTCACACTTGCAGTACAGCCGCGCCACCTGCAACAGAAGTCTGCCACCTAGTGAGCGTGAAGAGGAAGGTATCAGTCTCTCAACAGCAGTCACCTACATTGCATGCTTCTATCGAACTGTCCGTGATAAGTTGAAATGTCAGACCTGTCAGAGTTCCAAATAGGAATGATAGTTGGAGCGCATTTAAGTGGAGCAACGGTTACGGAAACAGCAAACCTTTTGGGGTTTGCAAAGAGTACGGTATCAGCCGTTATGACAGCGTACACGAAAGAGGGTAAGACGACGTATTCAAAGCACAACAGTGGCCGAAAGTCCAAGCTTGCTGATAGGGATAGACAGGTCTTGAAGCGCATAGTAGCCCGAAAGCACAAGCAATCGTTATTCGAGATAACATCCGAAATGAACAGTCATCTCCAGGACCCCGTTTCAACAAAAACTGTCAAAAGGGAACTTCATGCTGCGAACATTTATGGCAGAGTGGCAATTCGTAAATCCTTGGTGACAGCAACTAATGCTTTCAAGCGACGCCAATGGTGCAGAGATCACAAAGGCTGGTCCCCACAGCAGTGGCAACAGGTAATATGGTCAGATGAATCGTCATTCACCCTATTTCAGACGACCGGACGCGTTTATGTCTGGAGAACGCCCAAAGAAGCGTTTCATCCTGAATGCCTCTTGCCGACTAGCGACCGCTTTTTCAAGACAACACCCCTATCCACACTGCTAGGTGTGTTCAAGAATGGTTCGAAGAGCATGACGATGCAGTTGAACATCTCGCCTGGCCCCCTCAGTCTCCTGACTTGAATATTATTGAACATTTATGGCAATATTTGGAGTCCAAACTTCGTTCCCGATTTCCACCTCCATCCGGACTTTCGGAATTAGAGACCACTCTGCAGGAGGAATGGCTTAATATTCCTTTAAATATTGTCCATGACCTTTATGCATCTATCCCACGTCGCATTAGATCTGTACTTCAGTGAAAGTGTGGTCCAACCCCCTATTAATAAAGATTTTCCATTATTTCACAGGTGTTCGTATTATTTTGTCCACCAACTGTATTTATATATACATACATACACTCCGAAAATAGATTTAAAAAGAATCTATCTGCAGATAAGGGAACTTAATAATTCTTCTGAAGTATATCTTTTTGTTCGCTTGGATTTTAACATAAAATAGGCTATTTTTTTAGTAAATCTCGACACCATTGAGAATTATCTCGGTGTTCATGATATGGTAAGAATCTGACATTCCCTCATCTGATACGGAAATCTACTTACAGAAATCTACTTACAGTTACTTTACTAATGTATGCCAGAGATTAAAGAAATAAAAATAATTATCGACTTTTACCAAAATTAATAATTTCATTCTTTTTAACTCAAAACATCATTAACAAAACATATGCCTGGGAAGTCTGCAAGTTATTTAGCCCTATTTCGTTTCTTTAGGGAAGACACATTCATTAGGTTGAGAAAATTCAGATTTTTTTGGAAAAATTGCCTTAATTCCATTCCTGCTTCAATGTTTTTTAACGACGTTAAATTTTTCTTTAAAGGAAATTTGCTTTCTTTGGCTAGCAGGGATGCTAGCTTTCGATTCTTCGGATCGGAATCATGCGCCTTAGTTTACCACCGTGGCGCTCCAAATCAACTAATCATCCCTCTTTGGTCTATATTTTCTTTTTCTACTAACCTCGTTACTAATTTTAATGAACGAGTCCACAAGCAGAAATCGACCAAGACAAGAAAAACAAGGAGAAAGAGAGTGTGCATTAAGACAATGTACGAGTGCAAAATAACTTTCTGCAAAAACGTCTGCTTGATAGAACATAATAGATGTTTATCGATATTCTTCATTCATCTTATATCATCACTGTAAAGAAGTTTTCTGCTGAAATCCCATAACTACATTTCTGCACAGGGATTTTTTTTCTTTTGGTGTATGTCGTTGCACTGAATGTCCTTTTACAATTAAATCAAATTTGCCTAGACCTACGAAAAGATTGTTGTAGAGGTATTTATTTATCCATATATTCTGAATACTGTTAGGTTTTACTTAATTACTTTTGTTAAGTATCCATTAAAACTACCGCTCATGCGGTTACCCAGTTCTTAGGATGTGCTCATAAACATCAAATTTTGAGTAGGGCATTCTGACAAGGGGGAAGATTTTCAGGGAAAAAATATTTCATTACACGTACTTAGAAAAACCATGGAAAACCTACCACACGCAGACCGCCAGCATCGAGGTGTTAAATCAGAACCCGCAATGAAATGATTGATTAAGTTAGTGTGGTCTTGTGGTTATAGGATGTCTGTGTTTTGGTGATGGGAAGTCCCAGGTTCGATCCCCGAGGGAGAGTTACGGAGTTTACTGATTTCTGAAAATAATGTGATGTTATAACACCTCACTCGTATGTCAAAGGTATAGTTTCTATATTTAAAAGTTTACCTCATTACCTTCGTTTATTACATTAGTAAAAGGGGAACAAATGTATCTTTTCATCTCGCAAATAGCTTTGACTTTCTTGTTCATAGTTCATCTAAGAAGATGAAAATTTTCTTGACTCAGAGTTTTCTCTGTATTTCTCAGTTATAAGAAAAATTATACATCGTTTGACTCTCTCCTGGAGTTTCTGTGCGATGTGAAACTAAAATTAAATATTTAGTGGCAGTACACAAGAACTGGAAACCTGCAGGTAATGCAAATTTTTGCAGTAGAGGGAAGGAAAGTACGATAAACTTATTAAATAACTGAAGTTCGATTATACGGCACTCCTCCACCAGTTCTTTACGAGGTAATTTTCTATGTTGCATTCTATATTACTTTACATCTGAGACGAATGTTCTGAAACTTTAATGCCCTTGGTAGGAAGAAATATTTTCGCCCCAATTTTCAGCTGTTACGATTAATAAATATTGCAATTATAAGCATTTTTAAAAAATAGACAACCAAGAAATTCATTTATGCAATGCTATTTTCTTATTTTGAAATGTCTCATTTAAAATATTTATGTAGATATATATGAGTATACAGATTAGTTTGTTCGGTGCAGTTCATTAATAAAAAATGTGGTTTTTTTTTGGCTAGAATATCAATCAACGTCAGGTTTAATATTTGACATGTTGACTCTCGGGTCAGGTTTTACATCCAGTGAGTTTACTTTTTTATTTTCTTAAACAGTATCTATTTGACCCACAGCTTTCTCTCAAAGATAAGTTTGTTTTTTTTCTTTTTTTTTAAAGAGAGAAGAATATACAGGAAGCATTTTGGCATCATTCTGAATAGATATTTTTTTAAAAACCAAGTACACTTATTCTACTTAAAACCCTTTTTTTTGTGTTTACTCATCAGTCTTTTTAGGGCCCTTCTCAATATTATTACAGACTCCTAGGGAATCATTGCTGAAAAAAATTCTAGTCCCAAATTAGACGATGTCGCCCTTTCCTAGGAGTGTATTTTGTTTTATGGCCTATTAGATATTATAGGAACAGTCGAAGGAAGATATACAGAGTGTCCATAATTAAAGTCCCACTTTCAAAAGGCTGCAAAAAAAGAACCACTGGTCAGAATGACTTCAAATTTGAACTGAATATATCGGAAGAAGGGGGAAGCGATTTGGCATGATAAAAAAAAAAGAGTTCCAAAATGTTACAGCGCCATCTATTGATACATTTTGGAACTTTTTATTATGCCAAATCGTTTCCCCTTTCTTCCAATATATTCAGTTCAAATTTGAAGTCCTTCTGACCAGTGGTTCTTTTTTTTTGCAGCTTTTTGAAAGTGGGACTTTAATTATGGACACCCTGTACAAGAAAAAAACTTGTGAGGGAAGAGATATAGTTTTACGTCCTTTCACTGGTTTGACCATGACATCTTAATATTTTCTCTCAATTGAAAAGTACGAGGGTCATTTCAAAAGTAATGCACACTGAATGAGTTCTTGTATACCTATTTGATTTCTGACAATTTCTCTCTACAGTCCTTCTATATAGTCCCCTTCTTCTCAATAACAGAGTCCCAACATCAAGGATTATTTTTTATTCCTTGCAGATTGCTACTTTTATTGAGTCCTCTAAAGACTCGGGTAACGGCTGAAGTAAGCTCTTCCTAAGCTATGTCCACACTTTTGCGCTTTCGAGTTCGATTTCGCTTTCGACTTGCGGTTTGTCTTTCCTTTCAACTTACTTTTAATCCATGCTTCCCGGCATGCCTCTAGACGCATTCGATTTGTTGTCCACATTTGTTCGACAGTTCATGCCTCACGAGATGGAAGAGTCGGACGGTTACTGCTGCGTCGTTTCTTGTGATTTCGCGGAGTTTATAAGGTGATCACTATTTTTACGTAAAGCAACAAGAAATGTGCAACAAGAATAGACTACAATTTTGGTACGGTGCTCTGTATATAAATATGTATACTCCCTCTACTTGCATATTTATCATTCATATATATATATATATATATATATATATATATATATATATATATATATATATATATATATATATATATCTGTGTGTGTGTGTGTGTGTGTGCAGGTGCAGGGGAAAATGATCTAAATGAGAAGACTAAAAAATAAATATAAATTTAAACAATATTCTTTGCGTAATACCTCATTAATCGATTAGAGATGGTTTTTCTTATACACATAGGTTCTACATCAATGTAGTTTGATAGAGAAATTAATAAATGGTGATACGGAATATAGAAAAGACCTGTTTTTTATATGCCAAGTTATTAGAAATAGAACTACAATTTATAGCTTTGTTTATGAAGTAATAAAAGCAAACAAATACTAAGAATAGAAAACGGTAGAATATTGCTCGTTATTAAAACTTTATCTCTTAAATGTATAGTGTAAAATTACACTGGTATATTAATTTATTTCTGAATAAAAGGAACATTTATATTACTTTTGAAGTATACAGAATATTCAAGAAAAATGGTTAGCTAATCATACTATATATATATATATATATATATATATATATATATATATATATATATATATATATATATATATATATATACACTGCTGGCCACTGTAAATGCAACACCCTGAAGGAAACATGCAAATAACATGAAATTTACAACATGCATTAGAGGAAGTGAGATATGCAAATGATTAGAATTTCAGCGCAGACGCACATCACTCGCGCCTGTGGCGCCACTTCAAAGCGCTATTTAAGGCATGGAGATTTCGACGATTTCAAGTTTGGCAATTGTGTTTTTCTTGTGGTTTTCTCAAAAAAACGATCACTTATGCCTCGTCGAAAACAGCGATCATCTTTTGATCAAGTATCCGAGTTCGACAGAGGAAGGATAGTGGCCTCCCGAGATTGTGGATTATCTTTCAGGGAAATCGGTAGTCGTGTTGGACGAAACCAAACAACTGTAATGCGGATATGTGATCGTTGGATGCAGGAGGGTACGACGGACCGGCGTGTTCGATCGCATCCACCTCAGCGCACCACTTCACGTGATGACAGGCAAATTGTGCGCATGGCAGTGACGGATCGGTCAGTCACATCACGAACCATAGCACAGTACATGCAGTCTGTAACGCATCATCCAGTGTCTGCGCGTACCATTCGACGCCGTTTACAGCAGAGTGGTCTGTCCGCAAGACGTCCATTGCTTTGTTTACCCTTGACGCAGAACCACAGACGTCTCCGCCGCCAATGGTGCGATGACAGAAGGATGTGGACGGCAGAATGGAATGAAATTGTCTTTTCTGATGAGTCACGCTTCTGTCTGAAACACCACGATGGGCGCATTCGAGTCTGGAGACACCGTGAAGAGAGGATGCTGAACAGCTGCGTTATGCACCGCCACACTGGTCCTGCACCGGGTATTATGGTATGGGGCGGTATTGGATATCACTCTCGCACACCTCTAGTACGCATTGCCGGTACTTTAAACAGCCAGCGCTACATCTCCGAGGTGTTGGAGCCAGTTGTCTTTCCTTACCTTCAGGGCTTGCCCACAGCCATATTTCAACAGGATAATGCGCGACCACACGTGGCACGCATTGTCCAACGGTTCTTCGTCAATCGCCAGATTGAATTGCTTCCCTGGCCGCCTCGCTCTCCGGATCTTTCGCCGATAGAAAACATGTGGTCCATGGTTGCTCTACGATTGACCCAGATTCCATCCCCAGCTGCCTCAGCAGATCAACTTTGGCAACGTGTGGAAGCTGCTTGGTCTGCTGTACCCCAAGAACTCGTCCAAAGTCTCTTTGAATCAATGCCGAGGCGTGTGGCAGCGGTGATCTCCAACAATGGCGGCTACTCTGGCTACTGATTTTGGCAGGAACCACACTTCACAGAAGTCTATAAATTTAATCATTTGATACTTGGTCAACATGTTATCTACAAAATAAATTTTGTTGTGATATCTCTTGTCTTTCTTGGTGTTGCAATTTGGGTGGCCAGCAGTGTATATATATATATATATATATATATATAAATAGAGAGAGAGAGAGAGAGAGAGAGAGAGTAAGAGTAAGTAATCTCTTTAATATAAAGTAAAGAATTAAACCGAGACATTTACTTCTTTTCTGAGCAAAGCGGGCCATGAAGAATTACTTTTGAATTTTCATATATAATAAAAAAAAAATTCTACATATGTAAGAAGTTAAGAAGTATAATTTGTTATTAATGAAAATCGTTCATTTTTCTTTAACATGGGGTTAAATGAAGAACACGACGAGAAAATCATGACGGATTAAAAAATGCCTACGTTTAAAATGTGTCGATGATATTTAGCTTCAAATGAAAATGATACATGTAGAATCATACGCATTTGGATGCAAGCAATGCATGACATGGGGGGAAAAATTACGTTACGCAAAACGCGAATTTAGGTTGTAACCTGCTTTTATAATACTAAAACATCTATTTTTTTTTCAAAGTGGGTTTTTAATTCCTATGATAAGCTATGGGGAATTTTTATTCAGTAGTTTTATACAAATTAGCTGATGCATATTTTTGAAATCTTCTCCCTGTGTTTCAAAAAGAAAATTTCAATGATATAGTACAAGTTTTCAAATTTTTTTCAATTTGCTTTGTTTAAAATTACATTTAGTTTTTATTTTAAAACAATACACATTAATTATTATTAAATAATTATTTTAAATGTATTAAATGCATTAATAATTTTATTTGTGTATGCGGAGTGGTTGACATCTCACAATGCCGATAAATTTCTGTAATCATCAATAAAATTTAAAATTTCTTCCGAAGACTGCGACATTCTGAACACTGGCTTGAAAACTGCCTTGCAGAATAGAAAAGCGCATGACATTCCGCAAGAAAATCCACTTGGGTTGGATACACTTGCGATATCGCATGCTCTATCGCAGCGCATGCGCTGTTCTGGAATTTGCAGGTGGTGACGCATCGCTCTGAGCATGCCTCACATTTCTCTCTCCGTGCGACATGTCGAAAGCGAAAGCGAACGCAAAAGCGCAAAAGTGTGGACATAGCTTTAGGTGGACAAACGTTGCTCAAAGATTCTTCCAACTTGGGAAAAAAGTCAGTCAGGTAGACTCATGTCCAGACTGTATAGTGAGGCAACACGTCCCAATTGTATTTCTCCAGAAAAACGGTCCCAACTTTTCTCACTTGTGGCCGATAAGCGCATCATCACGAAGCAATTCACATCGGTTTTTGTGCATCTTTCGACGCAATTTTTGCATCCATTCACAATAACATGCTGCAGTCACACTTGTAGCGCGTGGAATTTTTTCAGTCATTATGATTCCTAGCTGGTCGATCATAATTTGCTTCACTTTTGATTGGGCTCGTCGAAATTTGTTGGGTCGCGGAGAAGATAACGACTATGCGAGACAAAAAATTGCTTTCTTTTAACGTCAAAACGTTGTTTCAACAACATTGCAATGTCCAGGCGTTTCCGTTTTTGTTCAGATGTCAAGTAGTGAGGAACCCACCGAGCATAAAGTTTCAAGCTCGATAGATGATCTTTGATCTTCTACATTCACAGTACCCGAGGCACCTGGACACTCCATTTTAAAAATGTGTCACTTCAAATCAAAACTCGTTAAAAAAACTTGCAAACACACATGAATATTGCTCTAGTCCTCAACTGAAAATGGTGAAAATTTTTGAAGTGAAACTTCTTTACAGCCGGTAGGGTAGGTCGAGGCGGTGACTCATCAGAGCGTAATGAAAAGTGCAGCACAAGGGAGCAACTCCCTCCAAGAATTTGACCAGAAAGTGACATCTTATGGTGCATTCACATATGACAGAGTTCTCTCCCCAACTCCTGTCACATCACTTAGTTACGGTAACATTAGACACGGTATTTAGAACCACCCCCCTTCCCGCTCTTGATCTCCCCCGCTCTTGGTGTATCCCCCGACCCCGCTCGACACCATTTGACCCGCTGACCTCACTCTGTTTCTTTGAAGGACCGCCAGAGTCGGCGATCAGGCGCAGGAACAGAGTGCAGAAACACATAAATCACTGGCAGAGGGAGAGAGCGCTGTGCAAGTCTGTACGCGCTATTATCTACACGAGCTCCCCACTCCTCACTTTCGGGCAAGCGTTAGTGAAGCGACGCTACAGTGCTGCGTTTTTCATCACGCTGAAAACTACAAACAGTTTTCTCTTTAAAAATTCTCTTTACGTTTAGTGCAACTAACACTCAATTATTCGGATTAATTTTTGAATTAATTGACGTATTTTAGAATAGGGAAAATTTGTATAGGCATTTTCAATAGTATTAGTGTGTTATTGTGTACTTTATTGTTTAATTTTATCGTTCAAGTGAATTATTGAAGATTTTGTTTTACCGTTCAAGTGGATTATTGAAGTGTTATAGTTATTGTCAATCTATTGAATAATGGGATAGAATAAATAAAATAATAAGTGGATAGAGTTTCGATTAAAATGTCGAAAACTTCAACTGAGTGCTCAAGGGAGTGTCGTGAAAGGAAGAGTGAAAATAAGCCACCGAAACAACTGCCTAAAAGTGGGGCCCAAGGTGCGAGGGAATTTCGAGAGAGACAAAAGGCACTGAAAAACACAGCTGCCGCAAGAGTGCCGTTACCGTTTCCTGAAATACCAATCGTCCATATCATTCAGTCTACACCGGAGCCATTTGCAAGTAGCAATGCATCAACGAGTGCCATGCATCGGTCTCCCAACACAACTCATCCATTCACAAATTTAAGAGCAATTCAAATCGCGGATAAAGAACTTAAATTTTTTTTTTCTTTTGATAATTCATTCGGATTCGCGTGTGGAATTTGTGATCGTCTATGGTTGAAAGATGATTTAAAATTTAAAAAAAAATCAGAGACACATCAGCAACTCCGTACAGAATTTCCAGAAAGTGATGTTAATAATCTAATGGCTTGTAAATGTTGTATTTCAGCCCTGAATCATGATCATATTCTCACAATTTCAACATTCAATGGATTCAAGTATCCAGAGAAGCTATTACATCTCCCGAAATTAGATTTAGTGTTCGGAAGACTCATTTCACCACGGATACCATTTATGCAGATTAAGAGTTTGCGACATGTTCACGGCCAATATGGAATCTTCGGCTATAATAAAACTATTGCGACTAAACGGAACCATTTCCGTGTGGTATCTGACCTGTGCAGTTATTGTACATAAAGTACAAGGGGGAGTCTTCGACCAAATCGTTTATGAATATGCCAAGACTCAGTCAAAGCAGTTGTTGTATATAGCATTATCTAAAGTCACATGTATTAATGGACTTTATATTCTGATATCTGAAGGGAATTCCACATTTTATCATGGACGAAGAACACCAACTTCCACGGGAACTTTTTGCAAGATGAATTTCGTAGACTTGCTCTGAACAAATTGGACAGCATCAGCAAACAAATGAATGATTTTATCAGCACGGAGAAGGACTGTTGATATTTTCATTCAGTTGTGAAAGTTTGAATGCTCATGCAAGATATTTAATCGATGAAGTAGCGCAAAAATCAACACGACTGCTTCTTTCTGAGACTTGGATGCAGAATGAGGAAATGAAAGATGCACCTAATTTTGATTGCGTTGTCGAATTCAAACGTCCAGATGTGACAACTGGTGGAGTCGCCATCTATCAAAATTCTACCGATAGAACAAGTGTCTGTTCATATGGATTTCACGTTAAAACAGATGAATGCCTTGTATTTTGTAGATATTTAGATAAACTCCAATCCCGAATTTATGTATCATAATTTAGCTATCATAAAATTTTAGCTATCATAAATTATTTCATTCTTAGATTCCACTGAAGACATGTACACTAGTCAATAAAGATCTGTTTTCAACTCATAATTACACGTGTTTCAAATATTTGTGTACACTACAAATTTCCTGTCCCTCTATGTGTAAAGTTTCACTTCTAACGCGCGTGGCTACCTCGCACCCAATTTTTATATTCTGATTGTATCATCGAGTGCGAAATAGCGCCATCTTGGGCATTACTTTTGAAATGACCCTCGTATTATCTTCTTTATAAGGTTTTAAGATACATTTTTAATTTTTTGAAAAATCTAATTTTACACTTCCATTTTATTATGTTAGGGTATTTAAAAAGAAGTGAGAGAACTCAGTAGAAATATGACGAACTTGAATAACGATTTTGATACCTCGAAGTACTCTTTCTGCACACATTTCGAGACATCGATTCCGCCGATTGCTTAAAAGAATGTTAAGAACTTTGATCTGATAGCTTACACAGTACGTACACAATAGCATTCTACGTCTAACACCTGTAGAACATAGTACGTTATTTCTCCTGTTTTTTTACTGCCCGATAAAATGTCCCGAGTTTTTTTTTTATCACTATGTCATCTACAGATCCTAAGACGCATGCATAGATGCAGGTATATTATTTAGACAGTCTTCTCCCGATTTGGTCTCCATTGAACTTATTGCCAAATTTTGTAACCGATGTAGAAGGTCCTTCAAATCTTTGTGCATCTTCTAAACTTTCGTCATTGTCCATAACTTTTTATGTCTCTCGGATATCTGTATTCGCTACTTAGTAAACTTCTTATTCACCTCTCGTATAAATTCGCAGGTTTCTGTATCTATTTTATGCAAGTGAATGCTAAACTTTATTGTATCTCGTCGTTGATCTAATTTAAGTATGACAAACAAGTCTACTCTTAAAACGGGCTTTACGAGATTTGGCATGACGAAATACCTGCTATCCGTGCTTGGACTGAATTCGGGGGTAATTTCTTTATTCGAGCCCACCCAATTCCAAAGTTTCAGCGATCCCGAGCTGAGTATGTTTTTATAAAACAAAGAATGGTATCTAATGTCATCAGCAAAACTGCTGTACATTTTTGTATTTATTTTAAACCCGCATTTATAAATATATTTTAAAGCTTCAATTCCTTAGTTTAAATTTCCCCTAACCTTCCTAATTGCAGTGGTTAATGTATGAAAACGTACCTGAAATTCTCACTACATCAAAAATTTTATTTGATTGCTTACGGAAGTTTCGGTAAACATCTGAAAATCTTTTTCAATATTCTCACAAATCATTAAGTATCAGTAACAAATATCCGAGTTTTAGCTATTCGTGTTTTTGTTGTATTACCTGTAATATTTAAAGTTGTGGCTAAGGTCATGTATAAATTGGTAAAGACTTTTTATAGTTACATTTAACCTAACCAACATTGGTCAGAGCTGGCGGGTTAGTACCTGGCAAAAAATAATCAAGCAGGATCTCTGCCCAGAGAAAAAAAGTTGGTGAACATTTAGCTAGAGTAACCTAACAAAAAGTATTAAGTATTTTTCTGCATTTGAGGATTTTCGGCCAAATTATTGCAAATTTGATTATGATGGCATTCTGTTGATGCTTTTTCTAATGCCCCCTGGCCGGAATTCATTCCAGATCAAGTTCATATAAGCTAGCGGGCCGAATTTTGCGGCTCGATTTATAATGGCTCCACAAGGGTCGGAGTCCGATTTAACCAGGTGCCCTCGCAATTTTGACCGAGCAACCTCAGGGGCAGCATCTGGGGATATCGTACCCTCTCCCGCCCTCTCTGACCTCATAGGACTTTCCGATCTATGGATTTAACGTTCCCATATCCGGCCTCGACACGGAATGATGGCATTTTACTTTCATCCATTTCTTTAAGATATATTTCTGCTAATGCTCCCCTCGAAAATGATCGAAAGTAAGGTGATGTATGTGCCTCAAAAGTTAAATATCAAAAGTTTCAAAATTTGCGAGAACAGCGTAAATGGAGATACGGCTTAAATGTTCAGCGTGGAAATGTAGGCCAGGATGCTAGTATTGCATTGCATTTGTGTCTTATAAAAATTGCATCACTTTACTCTCTTTCCACATGATTTCCGTTTCCTATTTTTTACTCACTCTACTTATTTTTTCCTTTTCGTTTTTGTGGCTATTCATGGGGGTGTACGTCTTTCGGGAGAGCCCTTTTTGTGACACAGATACGTGTATTAGCAGACGAGCAACACGGGTGATGCCAGCCATAGTGTTGGGGGTGTGTGGATGCCATTAAGGCGAATCATTTCGGTATCTGGGTCACCGTCATGTGTCGTGGGTGACTGTTTTTTCGGGATGAGAGACGAGCTTTCACTTTTTAGCGTAATCGAAAGTGGACGTGACCAGGGAGGATATTGACGTAAAAATGTTGTAAGCGAAAAGTGGAAGAGGCGCAGCTGTTGCCAAACCTTGCACAATATCGATTCTCCGTACTTAAAGCGGTCAACTTAAACCTACGCAATATACGGAGATAAAACAAGTTATCTCAAGCAGTAGGCTGAAACAACCCAACCCCTAATTTACGCAAACTATCATCCGATAATAATTATACTACACTATTACATGCAGAATAAATAAGAATCATTGGTGGTCATTAGATCTAGGCGTAGACAAGATAATGCATATGGAATTAAAAAATGGTTGGAATACCAACGAATACAATCACGCCAGAGTTCGTATTGTAAGGATTCAAAGGGCAGTTTATTTCACCGTTTGTGGCGCTGAATTTATAGGCTGCGGACTTCGATAATCTGAGGTAATTTTTTGGCCATAATTGACACGATTTACTGGTAGATTAAATGAATATTTAAAACTAGAAGCCTGGGAGTAAAATTATGAATGACAATCTCGTAAAGGCCCTTAATTAATGCTCATTTAAATGATAACGAAAATCATAAAGACAAAAAGATATAAAGACAAGAATATATTGAATATATGGTATTACGGACTAAAGAAATCATCTAATGTCATCTGCAAAGTTTTCTAGATCCGGTTTCTCTAACTTTTCAGGCAGAAAACATCACAGCTGGCAATGATTCTGTTGGTGTTCTTCAAATTAATGGGAAATATCCGTAGTTCCGCATTTTTTGTCGCTATATAAGGAAATCAGTTCTATTTTCTTTCGATCCCTAAGCCTCATTAACTGCGAATTATAACTCTACTGCATTTTCTTCCAGGTCATCGCAAGAAAGCCAGTCGATCACGTAATTTTCAGTTGCCATCTCGTGTCCCAGGTATCTGCGGAACTACCATTCTCTCCAGAGTTTTCTTCTTTCGATCATATTACGCCAACATTTCAAAAGTGTTATGGATGTGTTGGCCCACCTATAATATCCACCTTCCCTCTCCCATCGCTTCCACAGAGCTTATCAAAGATCACAACGAAAAAGAGAACCACGAAGAAAATTTTCCTGGGTGACCTCGAATCAAACAGAACACGCAGTAACAACACTTGGATTATCGAGTCTCTTCTCTATATGAATTCAAATTTAAAACCAAAAAGCATTGAACTGGAATGAATTCCGGAAAATTCTGATAAAATTAATGTAACACTCCGGGGATCAGCAACATGTTCGATAAGGCATATTAACAACAACAACAACAACAACAAAAAACAAAAAAACTTGGGGGGGGGGGGGGGGAACCCACATTACGGGTTCCCCCTCCCAAAAAAAATTAGGTTTTTTAAGTTTTTTCAAACTAATTATGGAGCTAATTTGTCCTCAAGTGTCTAATGAAGAAATGAAACGAATATCTTTATATTGTTCTACCAAGAAAGAAATTACAATATAAAAATATCGTACTCGCTTATATATGATGTCAATTTTCACCTAAATCCAATATGTGAAGTACGTATATTGCGTGCAAGTATACAGAGTTCCCACCTATATCCGTTACAACCCCCCCCCCTTAACTTCTAAACGGTGACAGCTTAGGCCATAAAGTTGATGTCCAGGTATAGTAAAAAGGCTATGCGCTACTCTATGAGACAACTTACAACGCCATCTATCGACAAATTTTTGAATAAACGTTCTTATCTCAAAAACGGTACAAGATACTCGGAAAAAGTCAATTACAAAGTTGTTCAACATCATCGATTTAGTAATAAATGACACCTTGCGCACATTAATACTCAAAACGGAATTTAGAAAATGAACATTTGTTTGGTCACGATTTCGAAAATTGTCATGTCATAAAGAGTGGAAATGTGCAACATGGCAGGTGTTACGGAGGCACAAGCATCAGTAATGCGTCGTCCAAGATCCTGCAATGTTGGCGGAGGAGTTGCATATGCCTGCCCTTTTATGTGTCCCCATAAGAACACAGGCTAGAATTTAGTCCGTGAGGTGGTCTTTTTGAGTTTCGCTCGCGTTTCACGACGCCATAATGTTGAAAATCACGACCAAACAAATGTTCATTTTCTACATTCTGTTTTAAGTATTAATGTGCGTAAGGTGTCTTTTCTTACTAAATCGATGATGCTGAACAACTTTGTATTTTTTTTTCCCATATCTCGTACTGTTTTTGAGATAAAAACGCTAATTCCAAAATTTGCCGATAGATGGCGATGTAAGTTGTCTCGTCGAGTAGCGCATAGCCTTTTTACTATACCTGGGCACCAACTTTATGGCCTAAGCTGTTACCGTTTAGAAGTTAAGGGGGTGTAACGGATATAGGTGGGAACCCTGTATAAATGTACATATACATATATGATATATGAGTGTATATAATATATTGTAATTCACTGCAGCCAAATACACTACTGATCATTAAAATTGCAATACCATGAAGGAGGGATGGTACAAACGTCAAATCCGCATGAGAGGAAGAAGATGCTGGGATATGCAAATGATTAGCATTTAAGCGCAATCGAACGATGCAGGAGGGAGAAACGGCATCTCAAACTCTGTAAAAAAGGAAAGTTACGCAGCGGGTTTCTCATTCGGAAATCGCATTTCAATGTTGTTTGTTTGTTAGAAGATCGGGTTGGCGTCGTATAAAAAGGGAGAAACGGCTACCAGCACATGTCGGAATATGATAGCGACAGGATCGTGGCCTATCGGGAGTGACGTTTATCGTTCCGCGATAGTGCTACTCGCATTGGTCGGAACCAAACGACTGTCATGCTTATGGACTGTCATGTCGATGGGTTCAGGAGGATCATACTGAACACCATTCAGGATCTCCACGGCCACATCTCAACGGCCTCGTGATTAAATTTGCCTACAAATTTAATCATGTTTTCTTCCTACTATGCCGTATACGTACAATAAGTAAAGTTTTGTTATTTGCTTTCCTTCCTGGTGTTGCAATTTTAAAGGCTAGCAGTGTATAATAATGAAAAGTAGATATAAATACACCTTAATGAGGGAAAAAAAGTCATATTAAATTACTCTTAATAGTTAAAACAATCACTGAAAAATAATTTAGTAAGGTATGGTGTAAACATTCTCTTTCGATTCTTGACTTACAGGGAGATGGCCGAATGGCTAGGGCGCTGGCAATCTGTACCAGTGTCTGTAGGTTCGAGTCCCACTGTTGACATGGATGCTTGTAGCCGTTCGGAATCAATTTTAAGCAGTAGGTCCCGGTTTTGTTATCCCTCGTGAGCAAAAAATGACCGTAGCTCTCTCAACCTACCGATTCTTGATTATGTACTTATTTATATACTTGAATGCATATCTGCATGTAGGCTTACCTCGCAAATGGTCGCGCCTTACTGCCTTATCTCCTGACGCAATTCCCGAATAACAAAATAACTCTCCATTACAAGGAAGAGTAAGCCCCTTTAACGCCATAGTAAATTTGTGTAAGGCTAGACCAGGGGTTTCCAACTTACAAGTGTCCAAGGGCCGCAATCGAAAACACCTGTCTAGTGGCGGGCCGCAATTTAATCAGGACCATACCCAGGACATTTTTTCTTGAGGGAGGGGGATTTGGAGGATTTGTGTATAGTATGTACTATGAAATTTTTAAAAATTCGAGGATGAACCTCCAACAACGACCTTAATTATAACTGGCCAACTTTCGTTAAATTACACAGACACACAAAAAAAAGTCAAATAAGAAGTGGGTATTTAAATAAGAAGTGGGGGGGGATGAAATAGAACATGAGTGGACACCCTACTTTTCATGGAATTCGAGCAAAATCAATGTTTTTTGTAAATGAACAGCATTTGAAAACAATAAAGATTTTTACAAAAACATTTTTCGTTAACTAAGAATATCTAAATTCATGCTGCAAATTATTTTCCTAGAAGTCTTCGCGGGCCCGCAAAAAAAGCACCGAGGGCCGCATGCGGCCCCCGGGCCGCCAGTTAGAAACCTCTGGGCTAGACCTATGGTGGAGTCGTTAAGTTCAGTAGCAGTGAGCTAGTAACCGTTAAAAAGATAAGTATGCCAAACTTGCCGATCTTTCTTTTCTTTTTTGTAATGTACCATGCTCTTCCTTAGACAATGCATTTGCGAAAGCATTCTTCCATATGAAATAGGTTTCTTGTGTAATAATAGCAAAAAAGCGGCGAGAAAAATTTTATAGTCTGTAATCAAAGGAATAATTGAACAAGTTACAAGGGAGCACAAAGTCGCGTAGCGTAAAACTGTAATGAACAAAAAGAGTTTTCCACATAGGAGTTAATAATATTCTGTGTTTATTCAATATTCCCATTAAAAATTGTTTTGGTAAAATGAATAGGCAAGACGAATAAATGAAATGAGAAATGCTTTGAGAAAAGAAAATAGCTGCAAATAGTTTTAATATAAAATAAATGTATGATAGAAACAGAATGAACTTGAGGTAGAAAATAAAATATTACTAAACAAAAAGTGTTTGCATTATAGTGTAGGTAGACTACTATTTTAATGTTAATTTACTATTTTTTCAAGATGGAAAAATATGGTGCGTACTCCATATACGTTTATAATAAACTCCATAAATTGTTTTATTATGATTCAAAAGAAGCGAAGACTTTAAAAAAAGTTAGGTTTTCCTCTTTCAGTCTAATACTAATTATATGTTTTCAAAGTTTTAAGGTAGAAAGCCCTTTTTGACATGTATATGACGAGTCAAATAAGGCAATATTTTGCAGGCGGGACTTATGAAACTAATACAAAGTTTTTTTCATGTCTTAAACATATTTTTCTAGTTTCATTTTTCATCGATCTGTATCAGAAATTTCGCATTAAACCTAGTCCTGGGTTTGATTCGACACAAGGGCCGTTATCTGACGACCACTACTTTACACAGTCGATTTTAGCTGCGTTTATAACAATGCAGCTATCTTAATTGCTCCAAACATCCTTTTCAGATATTGTGCCAAAATTTGCCTTTAATCATATGCACCTGACCTCACCGAAACGCGAGTATATTTAACGCGTTTACTTCTTTTTTACTTCTTGCATACATTATTATATAATATAGATGCAAGAGCATTATGATATAATATAGATGGTTGCTATGTAGTTTCGATCTCGTTGAAAACGCATGAAAAAGGTATTAAATGTGGATTAACCCTAGACTGTCTTTTTTTTTTTTTTGCAACACTGAAACCTATGGATTTGGCATTAGCCTATATATGTAATATTTACGTACACCGAGATCGCCTTGTACTTATGGTCTATAAATTGAGATAGGTATCAAAATTCCGCGTAATGACACCTTCTAACCCCTGAAATTCTGTAATCCATATTTTGCTTTGTTTTTCGTCCGGTTTTATCGTCTTGACTGACATCGTGATCGTTCTCAAGGATAAACCAAGCAGTAACTTAAGGAATTAGCGCTGAAATTTCGTCACAAAACATTAGTTCAGAAAATATGGAAAAAGTTCAATTCAAGACCTTTATACGAGCATAACTTATGGCATATTACTATACGCGAATTTGGACTAGAGAAATATGCACTTTTTTCGTAAAATTAATTTTTGATAGCAGAATATCTCCACCCATTAGACAGTACAATAAAAACCCATTAGACAGTACAATAAAAAGTTATGTTCATTTGCTCGTATATAGCCATCAGTGGTATATATACATCGCTATCATTACATGAGTAAATGGAAAAACAACAGTGTTTCTGGGGAAACATCGTATTAATAGTTATCCTGTAAAGCCATAAATTTGTGCTGGAGTCCATTTTTAAAACATCTTTTTATATTATTTAGGTAATATCTCTGCAGAAAAATGTTATACCTCTGTTTGTTCACACGTGTAATGTCTTACGACATGGGATGTGTAATGTCATTGTGACACTTGTAATGTCAATACGACATGGTATTAAATTGAACATTTTTACCCTAATATTCATCAAAAATGTTAAGCCTTATGGGCATCAACACATATATATATATATATATATATATATATATATATATATATATATATATATATATATATATATATATATATATATATATATGTGTGTGTGTATGTATATATGTGTGTGTGTATGTATATTCTTGTCAACATATAAAGGTAATTAATTAATAAAAAGTTAAATACATAGGATGGAACTTTAATAGTGGCAACTGGGTATGTACAAATTATGCAGAAGGGATACAGGGAGGAAACTTTTATTGCCCTTCTAAGTAGTAACCAGCATTGTTTATCACCCGTTCCCGGAATCTGCAGGATGCTGCTGGGAGCACCTGATTTGTTGATCCTTCGAATGGAGCGGTCTACAGCCTGCAGAATCTCTGGTGGAATCCGCGGAGTTGTTCTTTCACCTTGGGGATGAGACTTAAGTCACAGGGACTTAAGTCCGGGGAATATGGGGAATGGTAGAACACTTTCCCAGCCTCAGAGAGCAAACACATCAGTCACAGTGTACGCATAAGCATTTTCCTTCCGTCGACGCGATGCAACAAATTATTTCGTACGATAAACCGGTAACTAAAACATGGCAGTGTTCATCCTGTCTCTGGGCAGGCGTGTGATGTTTGTGGGGAGAGCGCATTTGCTCTCAGATAAGGTAGGTATGTGACGTACGTGTGGTGTAAGCTGCTTTCCCAAGTTCTGCTGCGTGGGGGGGGGGGGGGGCTCTGCAACAGTGTTGCCACCATTTTCATCCCTCGTATATATCCCCCTCCCCACACACACACACTCAAATACTTGAAATAATTTCACAAAACAAAGATAAAGTGATCCCTATCCAGCGCATATAGAACAAATTGAACTACTCGCGTTTATTTCCCTAATGATGCAGTCAAAGTAGGGTATAGAACTATTGAAGTTGTTTCTTTGTCAGCAGAACTAGTAAGCAATTAAATTTGATTCGTTATACAGTGTTATGTTTGAAATTCAATATTGTTTGTTTAACTTAAAGATTGAACTACTCGACCATAACAGTTTCGTAGCTTATTGTTTGGAGGTATCTGACTGGTTAAAAAAATTGTAATGCTGACGCTGCGCAGCACTCCAGATGCGATGTGAACAAGGCCTTAGTTTAGGCTCTAATGGGAGGATCCATTATTTACACAATTTCAAAACATTTGTTTCTTACATTTGTTTCGCAAGACTGTAGATATCTTGATAATGGTTTTCAATTTTTCATTTAAAAAATTGATTGTCTTATATTGTTTGATATTTTTCCAAGTTTTTTTTTTCAGTCGTACATTATTTTATGTTTATGTAGATACAAAATAAAAATAATTTTGTAAAAAAAAAATTTTTTTATCTTCGCTTATCTTAATCAGCACTGTATTCATAGAATATTAAACAAAGTTTGTGTGCGGGGAAAAAAGAGAGTAACAAAAAAAAAATAAAGAAAGAAAACTAGGCAGATATTTTCTTTTATCATGGAAACCGGAGAATCCTTGCGCGAGTCATATTTAAAAGACTAGAGTCAGAGTGTGGGCATAATTGGATGTCTAAAAAAACAAATGAGAGGTGAGTGTCTCGAACTTTGTCCCTTCTCAGATGATCTACGGCAGCTGGTACTGTTTCGTAGTTTATTTTCCAGGCGAGGAAAAGACGTCGAATATTATGCCCCGTTCCGTGTTTCTGACGTACTTTAAAGGGAGATGGATTTGGCTCATTTTCTCTTCAATTTTTTTAATTTTTATTATCACAATATTGTTACCACAATGCACGTCTAGAAAGACATTTCTTGTCATATTTTTTCCGAAACACTGTATTGCGCTGTGTTACTTTTGCTCCAGTTACCCACTAGGTGGCTACTAAGGACGAGTGAATGAAACTTTGTTTTGCTTGTGAGTTCATCTTCAGTTTATGATTCGTTAATATATCCAACTAATCTTTAAATCTCAGAGTACATCCTCCATTTGAGACAATAAGCCTTATTTTTTTTTACCTCTTAATGCTTAGTTGTCTATTTGTTTTACACCCCCACCCCCGCATGCCCGCCCACACATACACACACACACACACACACACACACACACACATATATATATATATATATGTGTGTGTGTGTGCCTAATTTTAAATTCATAATATAAAAAATTAGGTGTTTTATTTATATACATTATTCATATAAACCAGCTTTATTGTACCACAAAAAGTTATTGGCCAGAAGTTGATTTTTTAAAAATTTATTTATTTATTTATTGAGTGGGCTCCCAAAATAAATAAATAAATAAATTTTTTTAAATTGAATAAGTAAAATTTATTTATTTATTTGGAGTTATTTATGCATTTTTGGGAGTGGACGTCTTCTTCCCAAATGCCAACCATTGTCACTGGATGTTCAAATAGAAATTATGTATACTTGTTCAAGACTGAACAAGTATACATAACTTGTTCAGCCTTCTCCGCTAATCCATGCTGAAGATCCCATATTAAACCCAAAGTTTAAGGCATGGCTTTTGGCTATGTTGGAGATGCCAATCTTAGCTTAAGAGACTCCTATTATAAGCGTATGTGTCATGCAATTCCATGTTAAGCTATCTAAATTTTGAACCAAAAATCGTAGAAGACGCTTGGCGCTTTCCGTTACGAGGATTTACTTGCCCGGTTAGAAATTTAGAAATATTATGATTAAGGAATTTCGCCAACTCTCCAACGTATTTGTCGGCTATGCCGTGCTGGAAAACTAGACTATGTCTGCTGAAAAACCAGAGTCCATGGCTGTTAGATTCCTCTGCAGATGCTTATCTGTTTTGTTTCGTCCTTGTTAGGATTCTTCAGCTCGAAAGCTGATGTAAGCGCCAGAAACTATTAAGAGAGTAGTACTAGGAGAGTACATATTTTGCAATAATTCTGACATACCCATAGTCAGTGCAAAATGTATTTCTGATTATAAAATTGCCATTCTGTTGCATGTTCATGAGATATGCCGGACCAAAAAGAGGGTTATTGGGTACCATCTGATGTTCATACCTTTTACAGTTGCGTTTTTTTTTTGTTTCAAAGTATACTATGAAAATGTTACCCCGAAAATGGCATTCTTGCGACCGCGTTATGCCTCAATGATGCCAGTACATATAAAGTGTAGTGTAGATACACAATAGGTTAAATAAAAAAAATAACTATGCGCGATTTCACACTGGAAAAAAAATCATATTTTGAGAAAACGGATTTTCAAGGAAATGAATAGAAACAAGCAGAAAAATGGTCAGCTGAAGAATTGCATAAACATGCATTAGTTCCACGAATTAATAAAAAAAAACGCGAAATGAAACGAAATACAAACAAACAAATTAAAACAAAACGACCGTTATATGCGACCCGGTTGAACTTCTCAAGAATTGGAAAAAGGAGAAGAGAAGATCGGATAGAAATTTTGTTCTTTCTTTTTTTAAATTCCTGCCGAACGAGATTCGGCGAGCCGATAGAGCGCTTTCTCCGGTGGGGTGACTCCGTTGTCGCTGCATCCGGGTCAAGAGAGGTCCAGTTTACTCGGGAAACCCGATCTCCCTACGTAGGGATTGCCCTCCCCCGTCTGACCTCTTCCAAGGGATCCGCAGTCTGGAGAAAGGATGAACGCGTTTTTGCTTCTTTTCTCTCGAGCTGCTTCTGCCGAAAAACAGAGAGGGAACGGGGATTGTACTCTGCACCGAAACCTCATTACCAATTTTTCACTAGAGCACACATTTATCTGCGAGGATTTCTTATAAGGCCTTGAGGGGATGAGGAGGAACCTAATAAAGTTAATGATTTTGTTATAAACCATAACTTTTTTTCAGTATAATGTAGGTCGAAGTTTCATCTATAATCGTGAGAGTTATGCCTCTGTTATCAGATGTCTAACCATTCCTCTAAATATCGTCAAAAGAACCATTCGTCTAAATATCGTGGAGGTTGATACATCAATGCCTTTGAAGGTTAAAAAGAAAACAGATAAAAGTATGAGACTTTGAGGTTCAGATTTCTTTTCTCTTAATCTTCTGTCACTAAAATACGTGAAAATCACCGAAGGTTTTGATTTCATGTTTCATATTTATAAGAGTCTCGTCAGATTTTATCATTCTTTAGCAGACTGCCACTCATAATTCCAAAAAAGGTTTAGAATATGCCGATAGTTTGTATTAATATCAGTACTGCAAGAAACTTTATAAATCTTAAAATTATCCCACAATTTTTTGCTTAACCATTGAACGTGCAGGAAAAAGTCCTGCTGGAAGGACCTTCAGGAAGCACTTTTGTACATGGGCCTCTTTTGATCAGTGCGTCCTGCCAGTAGGACATCCATTTTTTGTCTAAGGTCCTTCCAGCAGTACTTGGCGGGACTCGCCAAAATCATCACATTTTTTGGCCTCTATGCTTCTTATTTAGATATATATTCTACATAAGTTTTAAAAAATTAATAATAAAAAATGTAAGTGTAACTGAAAGCTTGGTAAAATAGACAAAGTTAAAATAGAAATGAAACAT
This sequence comes from Dolomedes plantarius, assembly GCA_907164885.2. NCBI lineage: Eukaryota > Metazoa > Arthropoda > Arachnida > Araneae > Dolomedidae > Dolomedes > Dolomedes plantarius. The sequence continues at coordinate 100,677,789 of OU015498.1, read as the reverse complement.
TATATTTATGTATGAGGAACAAAGGTAACTCGAGAATATTCATTTTTAGTAGAACTCACACAACCATAATACTTCGCGTTCAAGTGATTATTACCGAATTCCCTTCTTCTCCAAGCATTGTCGGTGTTTGGCCATCAAAACATGTGGCCGCAACAAAAATACGTACACCTTGTACTATCGGTTGCAACATCGTATCTGGAAATGAGAAAAATCAACACTTGGTGGTTAGCCCCCCCCCTCCCCCCCCCCAAAAAAAAAAACAGTTTATTCCGCGCCAAATTTCGGAGTTGCCATATTTTTCCACCTTTTTTTTCCCATTCCGCTTAATTTTCCCCGCTGAGTTCGAATTTCGTACTTAAAAACTTGGACGAGGAAGGGGAGTTGTCGAAAACGCCTGTGCTGGTAGACTTCAAGTGGGTTTTACAAGCTAAACGCGCTTTTTTTTTAGGTAGCAAACTTCGAAATTTTCAAAGTGTAGTAAAAAATGTTGGAATTAAAATTTTTGGACTTTTTTTGCGCTAACTTAAAATTTTGTGCACTTTCTCATGATAGTACCGTCCGTCCTGTCAGAAGGATGGGAAACCCTCTATAAGCTGGGGAAAATGCGTCCTTCAGGAAAGCCCTTGCCCTTAAGCCTTTAACTAATTATAACTCTTGAAACTCTTGGCCTCAAAAAATTTCAGCCTAATCTCTGTCCTCTTATATCCTCGTTATAGCAAGTTATACAGTGTAGTCAAATGACTTTTACGTCGATTCCGTGATGCACTGACCTTATACTTGGACAGCGTAGAGAAAACCTTTCTTCGTGTTCCTCTGCTGGACATCATAGATTATCTAATGCAGGGGTTCTCAACCTTTCAGGATCTGTGCCCCACTTTGAACACTGATGTGAGGTCACACTCTCCCTCCCACCATCACCACCATATGTGGTCAATATAAGTAATACAATCTGAATTTGAAACTGAATCTGGTTATTAAATGAAAATACAGAATAGATAATTTCATACACAAAATTTAATATTACTACTCATATCTTAATTTGGAACATATTATTATTAGAACATGTGAAATTAAAGGATTAAATACTGATCAAATATATCTGAGGTAATCGAGGATCTAGGTGAGGTTGGCATGTAATACCAGTAACTTTCACAACATTAATGAGAGGGCTGGCACTGTTTGTCCGTGACAAGTTTTTGAATATAAGGTTGTAACTATGACAAAGCACACCTCAGGTCACTTTCAACGTCCAGACGTACGACAATTATCGTGTTTTTGCAATTACAAAAATTATCGTGTACGACAATTACCGTGTTCGTATGTCGAAAATATGTTACGGTTACATTCTGAGTGCAAAATTGAGTACAGTAAATAACAGTTAGTTTTACTTCTTATTTTGCTTTTTTTTTTTAAACTCACGCCTCTCCTGAAATTTCTCTACGCCCCCCCCCCCCGGGAAAACCGCTGATCTAATGAATAAAAATATATCTATTAACAGCTTTTAAGATAATTGAAAGACGTATATAGATAACTAGCTGAAAACCCGTACTTCGCTACGGAGTACATTCAAATTAAATACAACGGTCAATGTATGCAATTAATGTCAAGAAAAAAAAACATTTATTTATAAAGAAATCGTAACGGATAGTTTTATAGATAAAATAATGTAGAAGAAAATTTTCAAATTAAATCCAATAGAACATACTAAAGAATATAGTACAGTTAATATAGTACAGTTTGAGGAACATTTCTTTTACTGCATTTTAATATTTTTTTTGGATAATGTCCAATCGTCTGCCACATTAGAAAGAAAAAAAAATGTTTTCTTTGGCAATTTATTTCGTTGTTATGCACGTGACGATAAATTAATTTAAAGTATCACGAAAAGAAAAGAAACCACGTGATCAGCAATTTATAAATTAAATTCTAAAAATTCATCTTAAAAAATTCACCAAAAATCAGAAAATGGAGGCAAAGATTCGAAAAAGATTTCATCTTAAAGGACTTTTTAAGATCGTTCTCGTGATATAAATTTTATAACCCTCCAATTATTATTTTAAATGCAAACTTTAAAGAATATTTCAAAAACAGCTTAAAAATTTAGTTTTAAAAAAAACTAAGAAGGATTTTTCAAAAATCTCTCTTAGTGCACCCCTACACTATAAGAAGAATCGCCATGCAAAATTTCAGCCCTTCAGGTCCAACGATTTGGTCTGTGCGTTGTCTGTCAGTCAGTCAGTCAGTTACAGGACTGTTTTATATATATATATATAGATTGAAAGATGTCTATGGAAGATCTCGATTATCTCGCAAACATTTTGGATATTGTGTGTAACGCCGTGGCGCTATCCTCAGAAGTGCTCCTTGGACCCAAGCTCTCTCTTTCTTGGAAGGCCTGATTCTGAGAGGGCCACATTTAATTACCAGGGGAAAAATAAGTCTTAGGTGTAAATTGGCTTTCATATATCTGACTGAAAACTAACGGCCGCCTCGCTCTTATGTCTTACGAGACGCCGATCACAATGCGAAAGTCTGGTCGACGCTACCCCATGAGTAGGGCTAAGAATCGCCCCGTCTGGCTGGCGCTCGCCTCCTGGATCTCCGGAGAATCGCCTCGACTGACCGGTGCTTGCGTCGCCAAAGATGAAGTCGACCCCCCGTGGGGCTTGAAGGATGGCCGTCTGATGACCGTTCGTCTATAGCCGCCGAAGCATGTGAAACGACGGAATAGCCAAGAGATATATATAGGAGCGCCTGACAACAGTGCTGCAGGGACGGAGAGCTAGGGAAAGAGCCTTTGTCAACGGGTTCAGGAGAAGATTTGGGACGGAGCAGTATCAGGTGCTGACCGGTGCAAGTTCGTCTCTCGGCTAAAGGCTGAATGAATCTTCGTGACTGCTTTAAGAGAAATCTCTCTGTTAAAGACTGAAAGAGTCTTTGTGAATGTTTTTTATGCAGACGAGAATAGTCTCTCTGCCAGTGTAATATTGTACTTAGAATTTAAATACAAGCTTTCTTTTAAAAGAATTCTGTCTCTAGTGTGTTTATTTCAACTACGTGGACGTTACAGGTGCATAGTATTGTTAGGGTGAATAGATTAGCATACAGTACGACCAATACGCGTACCTGCAGTCTCATGTCAATTTTAAAACTTTCATGCTGAGAACCAACAGAAACTGTTTACTGTTACATCAAAAAGGATTAGTATTCTATCACGGCAATTGAAGCCCGTAAGTGGTAACCGTCATTGGGGTTTTAAAAAATATGTATCATCGGTTGCATTCAGAGATTCCTTAAAACTTTTATCTCCATTCATACGACTTTCTGATAATTCCTATCCTGAACTCAGATATTTGAGGATGAGAATTTGTGTGTGTACGCGTGTATGTGCTCGTGAAAATTCTACGAATGTCATAAAGTAGCCAGAAGGGATTCTGAAGAACAGTATAAAATAATAGCTTGTGTTATGGACAAAACTATTGAATCAAAGCGTATAAGTCACTGCGACTTATTTAAAATGAACCATGTCTATGATGACTGTATGCAATAAACTTGAACTTGAGTATGTTTATCTCGATTGATAAATTCCTGAATCTTGAGTAATAAATAATGATGAACATCAAGTATGTTACTGAAGTAGGTAGAACATGAGAAATATAATTGCGATCTATTATAAAAATCAGTCTGAATCTTTATTGAATAGCTTATATGTCATCAAAAAATTTCCTGACGAGAGAATGTAATTAATTTTTTTTTAAAGCGGAGGCACTTGTCGTCAAACATTCGCCTATACTACATCGCAGTTTACTGTCAATTTTATTATGGGGGCACCATATAGGTGGATAGCATTACCCCCTATGAAGGGACGACACGAACGGAGGCATTTTTCGTGGCGCAACGCTGGGATTCGATCCGAGCACCCTCAGCCCCGAAAAACAGCACGCTGTACCACAGGGCCGCCACAAGCCCGTGAATGTAAAATATAAATGATAATCCAAAGTTTTTCCTTCGATCTAAACTTAATTGTTATGAATGAGTTATCATTCTAACACGCTTACTAAGAAAAGTATTTGACAAATGTCAGGAAAATTTTGGAGTAAATTAAACATAAAGAATAATAATTCTGTAGAAGCAGAATCTTCCTATTATAGAGGATCGTAACCAAAAGTTATAAATACGCTTTTAATCTGCACAAAGTACGAATGATGATGAAAACTTCTCCTGTTTTCTTACAATTTTTGCGTCAGTCAGTGGAGATATACTCGAAAGTTTCTGAAAGATTTTACATCTTAAACAAGTTTGAACAAAGTGATATTTTCATATCTATTTCATCAGGACAAACGAAGAACAATAGATTTAATTCGAGGATAGGGTCAAATACAGATAAGCAACTATGTCTTGCCAATAAAACGCTCCATTTCGTAGACTGCAATGTTCTGAAGCATGAGAACTGGTTCAAGCCAATGTCAGCGTTTCAGCTTCTTTTTATCAAAGAATAAACACAATTGCTGTAAGCTGAAGAAGAAAGGAATTGTCATTTTTGCATAGGCTGTCCTATTAAGAGTTAGACTGATTTTCTTTCCCTTGCGTATCACTTTATACATCAGGATTCTTTCACAGGTCTTTTGCAAATTAGTCATCGTCGATTTGAATACTTTTATTCGATGGCTTTCCATACTTCGAATAAATGACACAAATGATTCCTCGTAAAGCTCTCCAGAACTTCTGTTGGCTCCTTTATGGCAGCAGAATTTTCAAATCCAAAGCTTTGAAGCTTCAGGGTAAGAAATATGTAAAAGTGTGATGGATAGAACTGAGATATGTAGCTCTAGCATCTTCACAAAGGGGTGCAACAGCTCATTAGAAATTACTACTTGTATGGAAAAAATCAGGAATTAGGAAACAACGACGGCCAGTGAGTGCAAATATGGTTCATTAAGACATCAGCATAATTGCATAGAAATTTCCAGGGGAGATCTACCGAATATCATTTTGTTAAGTGTTTTTACTTGGTGATCTCGGACGAATATGGCAGGAGTATTCATGTTAGACCTAATCACCTGAGCCACTATCTGTAACTACAGCGGTTGTGCCTAGCTTCATTAAGCAGCTAAAAAGCTGATAGTCCTATATCAGTTCATTGTTATTGCACCACATCAGAAATGTCTGATCTTCCCTAAAAGTCCATCTAATTATTTTGTAAAATTTTCTTTAAGACAAAGAGCACTATACTGAAAAGTATGCTCACATGGATACTCTATCTGGCGTAAATATTTAAGAACAACTGCTCTATTTAAATGTACTAACATCAGTGTGGTAACAACAGTTATTTTTATAAAGATAATTCCGGTCTTGCAGAACAGCTTTCGAACATTTAGTCGCGTATTTTTAATAAGTGTGTAGTCCATTTAATATTTATAAGAAATATTTAGCAAGTTTTCATCGTACTTGAGTTTGAGAGACCATTGAAAGTTTGTAGTAAAGGCAGGAAACTGCTCTTTTGCCAAATCGTGCTGGCTTAAATTCCAAATAAATCTTCTGTGAAACAGTAGAATAAGAGAAAAGAGTCGTTGAATAAGATATCCATAACGCTGCGGTCTAACACTATGAATATGTTGTAAGGATTGCCCCAGATTATTACATTTGAAATCCTTTATCTCGCACGCCGATTCTCAGGTTAGATAGAATCATCTATCCTTTAGTGGACACTACCCATTGAGCTGTGCAAGATACTCTTCATGTGGCTGGAGGACATAAAGGGTCCTCGGGAGCAGCTGGTGAGTAGGAACGAACGAATGTTCGACATAATCCTATTACCTAAACCATAAATAACCTACGATCGAAAGATAAGAAAGCTTTCTTAAAATTGTAACAATACGAGTTTTTGCAAAATTTCTCGATAAAGCTCTGCGTTCACCTTTGAATTAGTAGTACGATGCAAGGCTTGAGACCTGCGCCAAATACTCCGCAAGTCACCGCACCCGGTGCATAGATCATCTACTACTGTACTGTAACGTCACACTGCCGTGACGTTATAATTCTGCATGAATGTACATATACTGACGTCACAGTATCACATAGAGACGTCACGAATTAGAACGTCGAAGCAACTGTGATGCTGTGAAGTCGCTGCAAAAACGATTGTTTAATATTTTTTTTATGTGACGGGGCTGCTTAGTCGTACCAAGATAACACAACTTCGACGTAAAAAAATATTTCGGAAAATAAAGTAAATATCCATCTCTTGACTACCTTGAACTTCTTATTTTCAGAGTTAAATAATGCACTAGTGAGCATGGAAAATCGGAAAACTGGGATGATCCTAAAATACTACATGGGGTGAAAAGTCCCGGGACTAGCAATGAAAAAAAAACAATTTTTTGTCAAAAATCGATTTTATCCTTCAACATAATTTCTTTCAAGAGCAATATACTTATTTCAACGGTCCTCTAACATTTGAATACCTTTCATATAGTACGATTTGTCAAGGGCTTCAAAATGCACATCAGTTTCTCATTTGACTTCCTCATTTGATGAAAATCTCTTCCCCTGAAGCCATGTCTTCAAGTTAGGAAACAAATAATAGTCGCTGGTGGTCAGATCTGGAGAATACGGGGGATGGTGGAGCAATTCGTGCTTTAATTTATTCAATTTTAACATCGCTTTCACTGATGTGGGAGCCGGTGAATTGTCTCGGTGAAACAGCACTTTTTTTTCGCCATGTGAGTCCTGTTTTTTCTTGATATCGTCCTTCAAGCAATCCAATAATGGTTCTTAATACTCTCCTGTGATTGTTTTGCTTTCTCAAGATAGTTGATGAATATTGTGCCACTTGCATCCCCAAAAATACTGGCCAAGACCTTTCCAGCCGATTGTTGCGTCTTTGGTCGCTATGGTCGGCTTTTGCGAGCTTCCAACCACCCTGCAGACTGCCTTTTTGATTCAAGTATGCAGTAATGGATCCATGTTTCATCCATTGTTACGAATCGGTGGAAAACCCCGTTTGGATTACGTTTTTATAGCCAAAGCGCTCTCTGAATTATCGGCACGTTGCTGTTTTTGGTCAATTGTTAAAAAACACGGCACCCATCTCGGACAAATAATTATCATATTTAAATGCTCATGTAAAATATGTCTCACCCATTCTGTTGATATCTTTAATATGTCAGCTATCTCCCTTACTTTCACTTTGCGGTCTTCCAACACAATACGGTGGACTTTTTTGATGTTCTCTGGAGTTGTTGCCTCAATTGGACGTCCAGAACGTGCAGCGTCATCGGTGTTCGTACGACCACTTTTAAACTCGCTAAACCATCGACAAATGGTTGCTTTCGACTGATCAAATGTGCTGTAATGTTTTTCGAGCCATTCTTGCGTTTGGGCGGTACTTTTTTTCATTAAAGCAATGTTTAATTAATACGCGAAATTCTTTTTGATCCTTTGTTTACACAAAATCAAAAGTAGCGTTACTTACACGACCGCAGCTCGTAAATAAATGGCCGACATGTCATGAAACTTTGATAGCTGTCTTTTGAAGGTTAGTACTAATAAAACATTATATGGAAATTTCATTGCGGATGCCATTTAGTGGTGAGTCCCAGGACTTTTCACCCATGTAGTAGACCAATAACTTTTAAAAATCAACTTGCCAGAGTTATTAAATAAGCGATTTATGGTAATTTAAATAGTATTTAATTAAAATAAACTTAATTCAAAAATTAGTACTTAAGTTTTTATTCCCTGGAAATTTCTTCCTTGACGAGTCAACATAACTGATAAACTGGTAAATTTGATTTAAAGAAGTTTGATTTTAATTTGACAGTATGTCAAAACCAAAAACAGCGGAATGTTTGCTAATTTGTGTGCAGCAAGACAGCAAGACGGTATACGTCGAGTGACTTAGAGAGACCAGCTCCCATATCTATGACCAATATATATTTTCCCTTTTTTAATGCATAAATAATTGGAACTGGAGTGATCCTAATAAAGTTGATGAATAATATATACAGTTAATATTATAAATGCAAAGGATATTTTTGATTCTTTGATACAAATAGCATTTTCTTAAATGGACCATGTTCTTTGAGGGCTATAAAGAAGGCAATATTTTCTTACGTTAGAGCCTCACGGTCTGCATCATAATAATACATTCCATATGTATTATTGTCATGAACGTGCAAAGCGAAAGTACGTCTTAATTATGTTATTCTCTGCGAGAACCAGAGAACTAATCCCTTATACACACACACATACCACCATAAAAAGAAAATTGCTTTCGTCATGGTTTTGTAAACTTTGAAGAGGGTACAGATTTGGAAAACTCCAAAGGAGTTACAAATTTGCCAACTTGCAAAGCACATCAGTTGAATCCTTGGTCATAAAATTAAGACCATTATAAGTCTTGATCGTTTTATTTTTTTAAAGTATATTTATAAATTTTCTCAGATTTTTCTCATTCATTTGAGCCCTTTAGCCAGAAGCTTTGGCTCGCCCAGTTTGCATAGAACGGAAACGTTGAACTTGTCTGAAAATTTGTTCTATTTAATGAAACCGAAACGGAAAGAGAAAACGAGTAAAATTAGAACTTCCATGCTCCAGAAAGCACGAAATATCGAGAATCGGATCTGGCGTGTGCGTTCGGTATTTACTTTTTAATCTGGGGCGTTTTCCACCTAGTTCCAGTTCTTTCTCTCATTTGATTTTTATCGCTGCAGACTATCGATACGAATTATTCTAAATTTATCACGCTGTTACAGTTAGCCGTGCTGCGAAAAGATGTAGTGGGATTACGTCTGGGGATGTCGATGAGGATGTATGGATTCGGAATTAAAATTTCAATGAGAATGCAAACCGGAGCCACTTGTCAGTGGATGAACCGATAATTTAAATCCTTGTGCAGTTCTTTAGGGGACCGTTTCTGGAATGTATGTTTGTAGTAAAAGCTGTTTCCGCCTTTGTTTTCTGTTGGAATGAATCTGATACGATTAAAATGATGGAATTTTAGGGTCTTCCTACGACATCTTTATTTTGTATTGTTAGCTGATATATGATGCCATTTTAGGTAGCGTGGAGGTTCCATTTGATAAATTTCAATATAACTGAGCTATCTGTTGCTTTCTGGGGTCAAGGGACGTGGAGGTTTTAAAGTTTCAATTCATACATTATCTATTAAATATTTTGATGCATTCCCTCTCTTTATCCTGTAAGAAATTTGACCTCTTTTCTGCCTAAATATTTGGATTTTGTTACAGCAACACATGGTTGAAAGCTTTGCTCCAAAATTCCCCCGGGCGATGGCCGAATAGTTAGAGCTCTGGCATTTTCGGTTCGAGTTTGTGGATTCGAGTCGTACAGTTGGTATGGATGTTTGTAGCCACCCGAAATCACCTCTTGTAGCAAACCTGTGGTATTAGCCCTCTGAACCAACTAACTTATCACCGACTTCACAAATCCAACAACTTCACAAGGAGAAACGGGTACACGGTGTCTTCTTTACCTAATATACAATGGTGGATGGTATAAGCGAAGCAAAATTTGAAAGTTCCCAGTTGGAATGAGCGTTTTATAGAAAAACAAATAACGAGTTATATCTGCATATAATTTTGAAATTTTTAATTTTAAACGTTTGTTAGGCTCGTAATTTTTGGAACCGGGTTCTAAAATAATGGATCAGAACCCCAAAGGGATCACTATGGTTATTTTTTAGATGGAAATGTTTTACAGCAAACTTTTATGCGAAGCTTTTAAGTTTTTTTTTATTAATTGATTTTTTAACAAAAATATTAAAAGCCCGCTGCATTCAAAGATATTAAACATTTAAATTATTTTTTATTTTCTATGGCAGGATAGGTTAACCGCTAGATTAAGATATACTAGAAAATCCTTTTAAAGAGTTTTTTTAACCCTATCAAAAACGACCTTTTTTCCAAATGAGGTTGAGATTTCCAGGTTGCTTGAACATTTGAGGGGGTGTCGAATAGGAAAAGGATGGTAAAACTGATGCTGGATATCACATACAGAACCGGTCTCCTAAAATATTGCATCAAAGCATGTCCATTGCATTCTACGCAGATAGAACATCATAAATTGCTAGAAAATACTCAATATCTTTGCATATTGCTTTTACTGCTTTTTCACTCTGCAAGTCAAATAGAAAACAAAAAATAATGAAAATAATAATATAACATGCGTAAAACAGAGCACACTCTCTCTCCTATCCCCCCACACGATATATATATATATATATATAATATTGAAACAGAAACCTAAACATGAAGGCCATAAAACCAGATTTTAACTGTTTAACTATTACATTTATTTGCCAAAAGTACCGACTCTACCATTAAACGAAGGATTAGTCCTGAAAGTTGTGATCTTCAAGAGAGACACAACCTAGGACTGAAATTCCAAAAAGTTTGCAGCGAAAAAAATACAAAAAGAAAGGTTAATAAAATTATATAGCTCAAAAGTGTAGCTAACGAGAAGAAAAAATGACCTCGAATGTTTCAACAACATATCCCAGACGATAAAGGCTTTGGCTTAAGTGGAATAATATTTAAAAAATTAGTCTATTTAAGCCAAAAACCAAAATATAACATTATATATTTAGGAAGATATTTAATGTTTAAATTAATATGTAAATTAATAGTTACTTATTGTTTTTGTTTTGTACTATTATATTTGACATTGTATTATTTTTTTATTGAATTTAAATTAAAATATTGAACAGCTTAATATTATTTCATTAATTTGTTTATTAAAATTTAATTGCATTGTTACTTATTAATATTATATTAATATTTACGTATTGAAATTAAGTCTCATATTGTCTATTAAATTTATTTGTCCAAAACTATTTATAACATTAAATGTTACTTGTGGTATATAAAATTTTATTACGGTATGAAAGCAATTTTAGCCTGTAAATTTAAAATTACTAAAAACATTATTGATAACACTATCAGGATGGTTGTTTTTAATAAACTTTGCTTTTAAAGCTTGGATATGTTTATTCCTATTACCGTCTGAACCTAGTATGAGTTTAATAACAATATTATTTTTAATATTGATTTATGAAAACAGGTGCTGAAAGGTGACAACAGGTGGTAGGATTGTCTAGTGCCAGTTTATGTCTATCTTGAATATAACAACTCTTAGAAACAATCCTTCGTTTTATGATAATGTTGGCCTAGTTGACAAAGAGATGTTATCATTAAAAGTTAATTTTTTTTTTTTTTTTCGTGTTTTGGTTTTCTGTTTCAACTTTTTATTTTTCTCTTCTTTTATAGGGAAGTGAAGCAATCTACACCTTACAATGTAAGTAATCTTTTTTTTAATACTAAATTTATTTTATGACAGAATTTTAATTGATGTTATAGGTTTAGTTTGGGGGCTGAAGGTTTAATGTTATATTTTAAAATTTCACGCTGCTTGCCAAAGAAATGATATAAAAAGTTGCCTCAAGTTGTGATTTCCCGGGCGAAGTCTTGATTTAATTTTTTGTTTTTATTGTATTTCATAATTCAGAATATTAATCCCTAACAAAATTTAATTGTTTTAGGTGTTGTTTAAAAAGGCATGTATTATTTTATAGTTACGAGTTGATTTGTGACTTTCGAATTTTTCACGATGCTTGCTTTTGTTGATAAGCCATAGCAACAGAGCTCCAGTGGGAAAAAAATCCAATAGAAAATCCGAGTAACTTAACTAGAGGACTTTAAATACTTAGAACTGTTTTGAATCCATATTGCAATCTTTAAGCTAAGCATAGTTTTACATTAGATGATATTATTTGCTTTTATAATGATTACTGAATATTTTTGTGAGAATATCCCCTCATGGCGTTTTTTTTAAACCTATTTTTTTATTAATAAAATTTTTTTAAGAAAAAATAAATCGTATGAAAGAACTATAAGTGTTTATTGGATGAAGTAAACACATATTAACATTTGAAATTAACTGAAATCATTCTGTTCGTCACTGTAAAACCTAATTTTTAAAAAAATTAAATTAAAGGTATAAATTTATATTCTTTTACGAAAAGTACGAGATTTTATATTCTTTTACGAAAAGTACGAGATTTTATATTCTTTTACGAAAAGTACGAGATTTTATATTCTTTTACGAAAAGTACGAGATTTTATATTCTTCTACGAAAAGTACGAGATAGTAATCTCGTTTTCCCTATGTTTAAACTTCAGTAAGTCTCTCTTGGTTATCATAGTAAAATCACATTATTAAAATGTAGAGATGATGTAAAGAAATATATTTTGTGTAAACCAACTATGGTGGAAAGGTTTATGACCTGTGTTCATCAGTTTTCATTAACACCCGTCTTAAGTATCATCAACAGAAAAAAAAGAAAAAAACTTAATAGGATTTCTCTATAACGTGATCGTTAAACACGCTTACAAAGCTTACACCGTTTTGTAAGCTTAATTGGAAGCTCTGGAGGTTAATGTAATGGCGTACAACTAAAAGCGGAAAGGGAAAAACCGCGAACAATAAAACTAAGCGTTCACTGAAAAGCACCATCTTTCAGTAATTGAAAAATACCGGAACTTGAGCAGTAAAATTTCGCCAAACGATCTGAGAGTTTGTTAAATTACACTTTTTTTGGACCGAAAGTTTATTGACTCTATTTAAAAGCGATAATCTTCAAAGCGGAGACCCAATTACGCATGCGCTAAAAAGCACCCTGCTATCTTACAATCAACGGAGAAAGTTATTTAAATGAAGTAAATATATGTGTGCAGAAAGGAACGAAAAAAAAAGGATTACGTGGGAAAACGGATGCTTAACTTTTCAAAGACCACTTGCTGAGAGCAAAAAAGGATTCGAAAGTTATATCGTCTGCATCGCAGCGCGTGCAATGAAATGAAATAAGAAAACAGAAACTGGCAACATAGGAAACAAAAGGGATTGAAGTTTCAGGTTTGCCATCTTGAATATTAACTATAATGCTTGGTCTTACAAGAATGAAAATAATAAACGATTCACCAGATTTTAAAGACTTTATTTGCAGAGAATTTTTAAGTTCTGTGAAGTTCTTAGACTCAAAAAGTATTTCCGGGATCAGATTTCGAGGCATTCTAATTCATCTCATTCATTCGAGGATTTCTAATTCATTTCAAAAAAATTTTCATTAAAATCCTAGTGATTTTTATGACGTGTTTACTTCTGCAATTTTTTTTACTTTGAACTTTAATCCAACTTCATCGTCAATCCAAAATTTTTTAAAAAAAATAATAGCAAAAGTTAAAATATGGAGCAGTAGCAATAGATTTTGGCTTTGGTTTGCACCCTAATGTTTCACAAAATTGATATTTCTTAAAAATACTACAATTAAATGTAAAAGACACCCACAAAATTAAAGTGCTTTGCATCACACAGTTATTTTTCAGGCTTCAAGCACTTATCTTTTAAAAAAATAATTTTAGAATGTTGTAGTGGTATGTTTATATATTAAATCGGAAATATTTTTTTCAAACATTTGCCATTTAATCAAATAAAAATCAAATAAAGAACATCACTTATTTTTTTCAATTTCTAATGTTTGGATTAATATTATTTTTTATGACATGGTTTGAGAGAAGATTGATTGTAAGTTAACGGTTTTGCTCCATATTGTTTCACCTGTAAACAATTTTTACTTCGAGTAAATATGTTAGTTTCATGCGAGCCGCTGAATGCAAAAGTAGTCTAAGTCACTTAATATATATATATATATATATATATATATATATATATATATATATATTATCACAATTTGAGATTACACCACTCATCGAAAGCTCTATGTTGATTCTGTCTTCTGTTGAAGATCTATGTTGGTTAGATTCTAGCCAGCATAAAGCTTCTTTCAACCACGTGAACACGAAACAGAATGAGATGAAACATCCAATTAGTGGTGAAATATCGAAACGTGTTTTTTTTAAAATTATAGTACTTTTGCCTTTAACGGCTTTTATTTTCAGTTCTTTTCTGGAAAATTATTTTCTCTAGTATTTATAGATAAAAACGTGGTATTTAATTGCTTCGGAGCAAATGTACAGAAAATCAAAGTCGCTCGTTCTGTAAGTATGCTTTGGGTTGTTTTGTTTCCGTTTAGAATTGAAATGATTTGTAAACTACGTTTTTGGGCTGAAGGGGTCAAATGTATATTTTAAAATATCGAGATGATTTTTCTTATCCCTTATATCATCAATATACTCAAGCGAACTCATGCCAGGCATCCGTATACCACAACTTTTCCTTGACCTCTTGAGTTTTGTTTCTGATATTCCCCGTTGAGTCTTCTTCATACCGCTATTTGCCTCTCAAAACCAGATTTATACATATGCTTTCGCCAGACACTGTAACTATAACCTTATTACGGCCTTTAGAATTCTAATTTTTAGGCTGTTTTCATTTCACATTTAGACAACGTTTCCGAGACTTCTGGCTATAATATACAACAGATCGGATTGCGCCGTCATTTAAACAAACTCTTGATTGACAAAGACTCCGATTTACGTAGTTCTGTTCAAAGTTTAGAAACACACCCCGTCTAATATTTTTGTTTTTAATATTTATGACAATAATGCATTTTATTCCACGCTTCAACTCTGATGACCTCCCAGATCTTTTTATTCTGCTAAGTGTTGCGAAAAATTTTAAATCAGAAACTGCCGATTGGATGAAATAAACTACTTTAGCCATTTCTCTCATGAACTTTTCATTTTCTACATTACACATTAAAACTACATTACACATTACACATTTCTGGGATAAACACAAATTCTTTACTGATTTTTATTGTAAAAATTTTATTAAAAAGGTGATCTCCATTTTGATGGATGAGCACATTCCTTTCTCCCAATCGTCATAGTAGCTCAGTTCTTGCTGGGTTACTTGTTGGGTTTGTTTTGGCTATTTATAGTGCTACTAACCTGAAAATATTGTAATTATAGTGAATATAAAATTAAGCAGCGTATGTTGATGATTATTTTATATACTATGTGCAGTCAAAACAATAATAGCTGAAGTGCGTATGAGGCACAGCATAACGGTAGTTCTGGAAAGTGTGGTTCACTGAAATGTTTAGTTGTATGAAATATGATGTATCAAGCAATGATTAATAGATTATTGTAAATGTATTGAAACATGTACCGGGTGTAATAGAATGGATAATTTAATATTCTATATCATATAAAATAAGAAAAGCAGTAAAGGTAGCTCATTAATATGCTATAATATAGTGTGAAATGGAGTTAAAAATAAAATGAATACCGACATCATGTTGTAAATATGTATATGGTATCATTGTATGTATCAGTGTAACGTAAGGTATATTTTACAGTAGTATATTGATAATTTAATGTGATTTTATACAATTGTTTTCAATTTAGAATTAACAGATTGGAATGTAATTTAATTGTGAAGTATAAATTGCAACTGTGTTGTAATTATGTAAATGAGGTTGTGCACTGTGTCGCAGTTGGTGTTGTGTATTGTGCAAATAGTGTTATGTACAGTATTAAGCAGAGTTGAAGTAATGTGTTACATATAGGATATTATTTATATACAGTGCACTTATGTTGTGTATTATTGCATAACCCAATGACAAATCTAAATATAACAGCATAATACTTAAAGAAGAAAATGTTGCTTTGGTGTGACGGCCCCGCCGGTCCTGATGTGGACTGGTAGGAGCGCTGTCGCGACGACTTTTTGTCAGCAGGAATATTC
Source organism: Dolomedes plantarius (assembly GCA_907164885.2). NCBI lineage: Eukaryota > Metazoa > Arthropoda > Arachnida > Araneae > Dolomedidae > Dolomedes > Dolomedes plantarius. Next base: position 100,662,060 of record OU015498.1, on the reverse strand, counting down.
GCCGTATTATCTAGCGATAGGGACGGCATGACTTACGAATCCTTACACATTAAAAACTAACGTACGAGTCAAACGACATTTCCTTTCTTGAATATACAATTGCAACAAAAACTGCAATAACAAAAGTTCTGCTGAAAATTTAAACAGTAATTCGATGTTTCGCTATGTTGTTAATTTATTTGATCAAAATAATGTCACTAGTTTACGATTTGTATTTATTGCAGACTAACTAATAAAGATATTTGTAGCATTTTTTTTCCCTCTTACAATAGAGGGTATTAAATTTTAATTTATTTTACGTGTGCATATTCCTTTTGGTTTATTCCTTTTTTTTTTTGAGGAGGGGGATATAAAAACTTTCTTTCTGCCAGGATGTAGTTCAAACTGCGGACTTACTTTAAATTTATAACTCTAAACCAGGCCTGTAGAACTCGAAATGTAAGGAGGGCCATATAGAGAGTTGCTGCGGGCCGCAAGAAAATAGGATTGATGAAAAAACGAAAAATATTTTATCTAACAAAATATAAATTACTGATTATTTTTAAAACTTAATAGATATTAATATTTATTGCATATATATTCCTTTCGTAATATTATAAATCTAAATTTTTTTTTTTAGATTTATAATACGTGTCTTCACAAAAGGTTTCGAGGGGCCACATAGTAAGTGTTGGCGGGCCGTATGTTGTGCAGGGTTGCTCTAAACAATTTAGTTACACCTGCAAAGCGAAGAGGTCTGATTCTTAGATACTTTTCAGAAAGCTATATTTATTTAACAACCCCCGAAAATTGGGAAAGAAAACGCACCCCAATTTTAAGTTCATTTTTGTACGTAAAAAGGTGCGTCTTATGGTCCGAAAAAAAAGGTAATAAAGGCTTATGGAACACTTTAAATATTAGCATGATAAAAAGCAAATATATGTTGTTGATACTATGTGGTTGAGTAAATATATGTTGCTTATACTATGAAATATTGCAGGTTTTACTGTCCGGGTCATGCATAGATGGTAAAATATCGTTATGCTAAAGCATGGCTAAAAGGATTTTTAAAAAATAAATATCTAAAAAAATTTTTTTTGAAATTCTATTTATTTTAATTGAAACGACAAGAAACAGTTCTAGGAAAAATTCGTGATTAGCATTTTAGAAAAATCAAATTTCCGTAAGTTTGTTGTCCTTAACACAATGGTCACTCGCATTCCCGCAACGCTGGCCATTGTTTCTGGAACATGGGAGGGGGGAGGTACAGTTTGTAACATTGTTTTACGAGTTGGCTTTCGTATTTGTCTAAATTCGCGTCTTCATCCCCCCCCCCCATCTTCCATCGAACGGCTTATTAGAACGTGTGCTAAGAATAGTAATGATCGAAATTACATGGTGCAGATGGAAGCAGCAATTTCCCACACTTATTGCGCTTGGCAGAAGGAAGGAACGTCTGTAAAAAAAATAAACAGAGAGTAACAATAAAACAAACAAGAGGTAAGAAAAGAAAAACAGATTTATTAGCGGAGTAATACGTTGGATTTTTTACGATCTGGAGAATAATAATCTGTCATTGCTCGATAATCGTTTTTATTTGATGTTGTGTTTGTTATCTTTCTGCACTCAGCAGTTTGTCGCCTCGGACAGGTTCGATGAACCCAAACACATCTGATAGAGTACAATTGAATCGAACGATTGAGGTATTCGCATTAATCCGCTTGTACATTTGCATTTATATTAAGGAATTTTTTGCTAACCTATAAGAAACATTTCGATATTTTGCCCACTATGCGTATCTTTTACGCACCAGTACATGCATATATTTTACAGTCAGTACGTTTTTTTCTCTAACCGGATAAAAACTTTTCAAAATTTATCATTCCTATTTAAAAGGGGAAGAAAAAACCGACTTATATCTTCTTTCTTGAATATAAATCATATCAGCGTTTAATTTTCTGTATTACTTCTTTGTATTTGCTCCTTAGCTTTAAAGGAGAGTTTAAGAGTGTTTTCTCTGCGATCTAAATGGTCAAAGTTTGTCAGTAATTACCCTGATAAAAAAAAATTATAATTACCGTATTTTTCGGACCATAAGACGCACCTGACGACAAGATGCACCTCAAATTTATGGAAGGATTTTTAGAAAATAATATTTTGTACTATGATAGGTGTATAAAGATATTTTCAATTTCTTACTTAATAAAGGTAAAAAATATATATATTAAAAATATAATAAATAATGTATATAAAATAGAGAAAAAATATATATCTATGATGCCCGGTATAAAGGGCTTAAGTCAAAAAAAGTGATTTTTAGATATTTCTTAGCATTGATAAAAAAAAAAAAAACCTTTTGACTAGTATAAGAGGCTTAAATCTATCAATTTTGTATAAAAAAGTACATTTCTTTGTACAAAAGACTAAGTCGAAATTATTGTTCTGCGATTGGTATAAAAGCCAATAACTTGGTATATATAAGTCACTGCTTTTGACTTAAGCCTTTTATACCGGGCACCATAGATATATAATGAATATAATAAATAATATATATAAAAATGTATTACATGTAATAAAATATTAATTTTATTTTAATGTTATCTTCTGACCGTAAGACGCATCCCAATTTTAAGTCGATTTTTGTGTAAAAAGGTGCGTCTTATGGTCCTGAAAATACGATATATTTTAAACAAACATAAACAAACATCCCGTTTGAGCTTCATTTTAAAGATATACCACAATTTTCAGACTTTAATCTAACGTCAAACAATTTCTTTTAACTTTTCTTACTAATTTTACTATAACGGTTTAGAACTTCAAGCATTTACTTCATTTAAACTTTTTTATAGCTGAAATTAACAAAAAACTTCAACTCCAAAGGTCTTAAAATACGTCTTTTTAAAAGCACTAGGTTTTCTTTTATTGCGAATTTACATAATTCTATGCTTACATTGGAAAATATTATCTATAGTATAGCCTTTGTATTTTCCAGGTAATACAAAGTACCCAGTAATATAATTATACATACAGTCCTTACATTGATGTGAGAAGGAGAACCGGCCATTGACAAATCAGAGGCTAAACGAAAGTTGAAATGTTCAAATGTACGTTCAAATTAGTTGCGTAATGGTTACGCCCTAAAAAATTCGGAATTAAATCTGAGATTAATCTCCTAAATTCCCTATTCGGAATTAGCTCTAAGATTAATATTATCAGCAAATACAATTAATATTTAGAGTTTTCTTGAATTACTAGAATTAATGGATAGCTGGGCAAATCCGTTCCGTCTTTTCTGGGATATTGTAGAATGTTTGAAGTTTTTGATTTCCTATAAGCCTAAATCCTAGATCAGAAGTGGGTCCATTTAAAAGTAATTTGAAGAATTTAGACCAATTTGAAAAAAAAAATATTTAGTTTGAGTCTAGAACAGCTTAAAGCAAATTCATTTGTTATGGTTTCACATCAATTTTTTTAATTACTTAAAAACATATTTTATTAAATTTTTTTCATATCTTTAAATTTCCCCCCTTTCCCAATTCTTAAAATTTCACTTTTGTGCAGCGTTGCTAAATAAACGTTTCTAAAAAAATTGAATAAACACACATTTTTTCTTGTTATTGCAAATTTTGAGTCTCTCTGGAGCCCTGACCTTCGGCCCTCTTGAGACCCCTCCCCTCAGTAGAGACAGTATGTATATATATATATATATATATATATATATATATATATATATATATATATATATATATATATATATATATATATATATATGGGGATTGTATTATCCCAGGGCTCCGGCTATGCGTTATATGTCGCCGGGTACGCTATGCGACGACAGCGCTACCAGGATTGTGAGAGAAGAACTGAGGAGAAAGTGTTGGAGAAGTACCGAGAGAGATAAGATTTGGAGGCGACACAGGGCAGAGGCTCTCGTGCGCCAGGGTAGAAGGACGGAGTTCCTAAGAGCGAACGGGGGGAAGAGACCCCTGAGATTTGGCCTAGCTGGTAGCTACGGGCCGAAAGGGAGGCGATAGTAAGCTCCCGTGTTGAGGAAGTCTGAGTGACTTCAGGAAGCCCAAGCTGGTTGAGTGCTTGGCAAATCGTGTTGAGGAAGTCTGAGTGACTCCAAGAAGCCAAAGTGGTTGAGTTCTTGGCAATATTATCATTTACCCTGAGGGGTCAACCATTATTTGTTAAATGTTTATGTGAATCGTCTTGTCAACTTTAAATAAATATTTGTTGTTACTGTTCGTGAGAGACTATTTATGAGTCATCCTGAGTATTGTATTAAATGTAGGGTGCAAGATTGTTATATCAGACGACTAGTTAGGCTAATCTAAAGGTTGCACCCCATATATATATATATATATATATATATATATATATATATATATATATATATACAATCACTCTGATTATTGAAAAAATAAACTCATGAGCATTTTCAAATCAATACAGAGATTGAAAATATTTTATCATGCTTACTTTCCATGTATATCTGTTGTTGTTTTTTCTGGTGCCCCCTAGCCGAAAGTATTTCCAGACCAGGTCCATATAGGCTAGCGGGCTGAGGGGTGAGGCTCCGGTTTATAATAGCACCACAAGGGTCGAAGTCCGATTTAGCCACGTGTCCCCGAAATTTTGACCGATCACTACCAGGGGTGACATCTGGGGGGGGGGGGCCGCTCTCTGTCATCATAGGACTCTCCGGTCTACGGATTTAACGTGCCCATATCCGGCCTAGACACAGAGTTATTGAATGGCGCTTGTTGGGATTCGATCCGAGTACCCTCAGCTCCGAAAGCCGACGTGCTACTACTAGGCTACCTCGGGCCCGTGTATATCTATACCAAATAGTAGGATGGTACACAAAATACTTTTTCTTTCCTCAGTAAAACTTTTTTTTCCTCTCACGATGAATAATTTCAGATAACATTTTTTTTTCATCAATAAACGTGGGAGTTTAAGTATACTATTTTAAAATCTTTCATTTAAAAAAAAAAATTCGCTGTAAATTTTTAATAGTTGAAAAATGCGCCATTAATTTTAACACACTGCATCCGCATATCAATCGCTTATCTTGATTGATATTCAACCGGTGCGGAAAAGGTGCACGAATGCCGGCATCAGTATGCGAACCGGAATGTACAAGTATTAAAATAGCCTTAACAAGTCCTAAAAATTATCACCATCGTGAATTAATCGCCGCATTCTATTGTCTCTCCCAGATCCTGTTACTTGTTAGTGGACGTAATTATAATTTCGTTTCCGAACGTGCAACTCTCGTTTTTTTTCGCGCTCATTAGTTTTTCCGAGAACAACCTCTGGGGAAGGTGGACGTGACGGCGTTACAGACGATCGTTTTATTGACAACCGAAGCGGTGAAAGTTACTTTCTGAAAGGAGACAGATAAGAAGTGTTGAGTGTTATGGGCTATTACGCGAATCACTCGGTATCTCTCGGGAGCTAAATATTGTTGGGGGCTTCAGCCTTTTAAACTGAGAATTTCCGCTATAATTTCAACATGTTCAAACAGTATCATTTTTTTTTCTCGATGTTCCGCGTAATTCTGACTGTGTAACCAGTGATAACCTGTTCTAATGACTACTTATATATATATATATATATATATATATATATATATATATATATATATATATATATATATATATATATATATATATATATATATATATATATATATATATACATACATACATACATACATACATACAGGGTTCCCGTCTATATCCGTTACACCTCCCTTAACTTCTAAACGGTGATAACTTTGGCCATAAAGTTGGTGTCTAGGTATAGTAAAAAGGCTATGCGCTACTCGATGAAACAACTTACATTGCCCTCTATCGGCAAATTTTGGAATTAGCATTTTTATCTCAAAAACGGTACGAGATAAGGGAAAAAAGTCAATTACAAAGTTGTTCAGCATCGTCGATTTAATAAGAAAAGACACTGCGCACATTAATACTTAAAACAGAATGTAGACAATGAACATTTGTTTGGTCGTGATTTTCAACACTATTGCGTCGTGAAACGCGAGCGAAGCTCGAAAAGACCACCTCACGAATTAAATTCCAGCCTGTGTTCTTATGGGGACACATATTAGTGCCGTTTACATGTGCCAAAAACCCGGGTAAAAGCAGGGTCGTTTCTTACTTTTTCCCTACGATAGGGAAAAATGCAGGGTGGATTTTCGACCCTGCTTCGACCCAGGATAAAACCCGCTAATTACCCATGATGCATTTCGAAGCTGGGAGTAAATAACATGGCGGATTTGAACTTGTGTGAATCCATGAAAATGCAGCTAAATGATCGATGGAAGGATCTGGAACCCCTTAACGATCGCATAATTTTCAAGAAAACAGTAGAAAAGTGCCTATTTTTTTCCGGAGGATTTCATTTATTTCTTGATCTGAACCATCCCCAATTACATTATAAATAGAATGGTACTGCCATCTGGTATGTAAAATAAGAAATAAAATTTCATTTCAATAAAATTTCAGTAACATTTTCATTTAAAGTGTTATGGTAAAATTAATAAATTTAATAAGTATAATCAATAATTAAACGTAACATTAAAATTTATTTATAAATTAATTATTTTAGAATTCACAGATAAAAATTTATTTATATCTATTTATGATTTTTTTTATTTATACATGACTAAAAATTACTGAAACAAAATTGAAATCAAAATTGCATTTTGATTTTATAAAAGGATTTATTAAAACAATAAGTATCTTACAATTAATCTTATAATTTAAAAAAAATGCACCTATCGATTGGAAAATTTTCTTTCCAGTCTTTATTACTTCAGGAATTTAAAATAATTTCTTCCCACCAAACAGAGCTTCGTAATTTTGCCCACATTCTTTGTTGTGGAAAAACTAAATTTAGCGATGAAGCCATAGATCGTACGATTATATCTAATATCCGCATCAATCTTCTAGTTCTTATATTCCTTTTTTCCTATCTATTTTCTAAATTTATTTTTAAAAACAACAGTAAACAATCGTAAACGTTCTATAATTATCAACAGCGACTGACATATGCTGCATTTAAATAACAAATAGACGCAGACGTAATTGTGTTTTAGAAGAGGAGTGCATTGGTCGTGTCGACTTTATCTCCTGTAAGCAAGATATATGTAATCAAGGTGGGAGTGCTCAGTAGTTAAAATTTTAAGTAATGAATTAAAATATTAAGGTAAGAATAACGCGGGTAAAAGAAAAAAATTAATAGTAAAGTTAAATTAAAACAAAAAAGTTAATTTTAACAGAAAAAATATGGACTTACAAGTTAAGAAAATTTAGAAGAAAAATTAGATAAGACTAATAATCCATGGAAAACAAAAAAGTAATAATATTAAGAGGCCCAGAAAGCAGATATCATAAGAATACAAAAAATATTTTTGTAAGTTTTTCAATCTTTTTGGATTTTTAAAGTTTTATGATTTTTTTGTTGTTGTTATTTTTAAAATTTAAGAATACGAGGTCAAAAGAACAGCAATTGGGGAAAAAAAAGGCCTTCCCCAGGACCATACACTTCGTAACGAGATAAATGCGGAGTTCGAAGATGGAAAGCTAAAAATAGCAATACAGTGAATTTGGAAAAGTATGACACCGGCTGGGATCGAACCCATAACGTGATTTACAAGGAATGATGGTGTATGAGGATCACTTCCGCCGAATCATGTGACGGCCTTTACTTCCGGTAAGACGGGTAAAAGCAGGGTGAAAATGTGGTCCCATGTAAACGGGCTTCGAAGGTTTTCCCTATTAGCGGGTAAATCCCGGGTATTATTGTTGTCCATGTAAACGCAGCTTAAAAGGCAGGCATATGCGACTCCTCCTCCAACATTGCAGGATATTCTACGACGCATTACTGATGCTTGTGCCTCCGTAACACCTGCCATGTTGCACAATGTGCAGCGAGAAATCCAGTCCAGAGTGCAAATGTGTGTAGTGGCTAATGGAGAGCATTTTCAGCAACATAAATAAATGATCCTGATGATAGGGAAATGTCTCAGTTTCTTTCTTCCACTCTTTATGACATGACAATTTTCGAAATCGTGACCAAACAAATGTCCTTTTTCTATATTCTGTTTTAAGTATTAATGGGCGCAAGATGTCTTTTCTTACTAAATCGATGATGCTGAACAATTTTTTAATTAACTTTTTTCCCGTATCTCGTACCATTTTTGAGATTAAAACGCTAATTTAAAAATTTGTCGATAGATGGCTTTGTAAGTTGTCTCATCGAGTAGTGCAAAGCCTTTTCACTATACCTAGACACCAACTTTATTGCCTAAGCTGTCACCGTTCAGAAGTTAAGGGGAGTGTAACGTATATGGGTCGGAACCCTTTATATATTCAATCCGGCAGGCTCTCGTCTCTGACGGTAGGTACTCTGACATTGGTCCATGAAGACCCTCGAAGTCTTGTTGGCCTCTTTATTATGGGAGCACCATTTAGGTGAGCCAGCATTGTTTCCTATAAAGGGGACGGCACGGAAACGACCAAGCCTTATTCAGGATTTGAACACAAGCCCACTGCTTAGCAGCTCAACGAAAGTGAAAATATGGAAAACGGGATAATGACAGATTTTAACGGAAACATATGGAAAGAGCTGTAAGCGATAAATAGAGGGCAGAAAACATGTAAAGTCCGTTAGAATACCTTTTTTTTTTTTTTTTTTTTTTTTTTTTTTTCTTGAATACAATAATTTTGATAAACATAAGAAAGAAATACTGGCTACTTTACATTAAATTTTGATATGGATTTGTTTAGAATTATATTTGGAAATAAAATATGTATATAAATCCATATTAGGGATTTTTAAAAAAAATTGTATTTGATGTAGTATATAAAAATTTGATGGTAGCTAAATGCATATGAACCAAGCATCGGGATCTTTTAACCGTTAATACACGAATAAAGATATTACCGCTAAACTTATTTTAATCTTCTGTTGTACTCAAGTAGCTATCTAATAAATGACGAATTATGTATCTAAGTATAAATATACTTAAATATTTTTATATGCAGCTGTTTTATATTTGTCGGGAATAAATTTTAATACCTTTGCTTATAAAACAAAGGGTTGTGACGTTGATTTGGAAATGCAAGTTATTCAAGCGTATTTTATAGTATCGCAAAATTTTTGTATTATTAAGAAATCGTTAACATTGTAAAGTAAAAGTAAACTCGTTCATTTCCGAACATGTTGAAAATACCGACTGTTAGCTGTAATCACTCAGCTCAGTGCAACAGATTTAGTCACCAAGAGGCGTTGATGAGCTGATAAAGAAAAACTGTAACTACGGGTGCTACGTTAGTGCTTAGAAAGAAATCCTACACTCAAGTCATACCATCTTAAGGTATCCGTACACCTTCGGGGGTGATTTTTTGAAATTTTGTCTTTTTATCTATTTTTCATAACGAGATGTAAGTTAAAACTTGGAAAAATGTATAAAAAATTTAGCTGTTGCTTTAAAATGTTTTTTTTTTTTTGAAGGAGCAAAAAAATGGGTACCAATTTGACATTTCTGCAAAACATTATAGCTCAAATATAAAGAAAAACATTATTTTATAAATTGGAGCATGAAGATAATAACTTTCTCTAGAGAATTGAATATTCTCGAGATAAAATTCTGTTTATCTCAGAAGTTGTAGCAGTTTTAAGTATTGGTGTACAGAAAAATTACTTAAAATTCCTTGTCGTTTGCAATTCATACCAATGCAAACAAAACAACTAATGAATCTACAATGATGAGCGTAGTTTATAAACCCTTTAAACATTTTAAGAACAGCTCTTCAAAATTTTAGGGTATATCATGCATAACTTTTTACCGTAGGATGTTTTGCGTAAAGAGAAATGATGAAAAAATTCATTTGGAGAAAAAAGCTACTTCCGGTTGCTTTGACAACTGTTGTTCAAATTGCTCTTACTCGATTCTTAGTTAAGATAGAAGCATAATTCAAACAGCATTAGAAACATAAAAGATTAGGCTTTGATATTATTTTATAAGTGGAAAATCGATATTTTCAGTTTCAAAGGTGTACGGATACCTCAATTTTTTATTGGTAAACGTAAAGCTTAATACTAACCTATCAAAATAACATGATTTAACAGGAAATAAATTTCGCGTTTTTCTCATTTAAGTGCGCGTGTAATATGTTGGTCATTGCATGCGTTTTGCTGTCCATTTCAGAAAGCCTTTGAATGATTTGCAACTCAGAATGGAATATTATTCAAACATGAAAAGATGGGCATCTTTAGTGTACACAGCATCTATGGACTTCGATTTCGTCTTCAATGTGGACTCCCCAGCAAGACGCATGGACTCCTCCCAAGTACACTTAAGTGACACAATTCCAAATCCGGAATCGATCTCAATTTTGCTTTAACTAACAATATCTCGCCAATTCTGCCCATAAAGAGTAATACAAAGCGTCTTCTACTATTTTCTATTAGAATCTGAGATACCTAGAGATAAAATTTTATGAAACACACCCAAGTATAAAGGGTCACTTATTAATCAAATATTTCACAAAAAGAAATGGGATTAACTCTTAAACTTTCTTTTTTTAAGGCGCAGTTTCTATTATATTTGGCTAAACAGAACGACTTAATGTGTGTGAAATGGATTGTCCTCAATTTTCTTTTTTAACGAAAGCTAAACGAATGTGCTCGCATTTTTATAATTAAATCTCTTTGCGTTGTCCTTCGGTACCTTTTTGAATCTAAGTTCATGAATTGTCTATAATATACGTTGAGACATCAGAGTAATAATACTGACATTAAAATTTGGTCAAAAGGGCATTTCAGAACATGTTTAAATTTTACATTTTCCCCAAAAATTGGTTTGTTCTCGCTCATTTTTTGCAGAATGAGTGATAGCCTGGGTAAAGTGTGGGCTGGTATCTCACAGTCAATTAAGGTGAAAAGAAAAATGCAAATATGAATGTATGTTAGGAAGATGTCGTTGCTGTGTCCAAGGAAAAATTAAGTGATTTTGACAGAGGACCTGTGTATCCGGACCTGTGATCGATCCTGGGCGACTTAGGTTTGTTAAGGAAGATCATAACATGGGTTGGTGTTTGGGCTTGATTCCGGAGTCAGTCGATTTATTTTAAGGGCAAAGAAAAATAATGTGTTCCATAGTCATCGTAGCCGGATAATGGCAGAATGGCTAGGGCGCTGGCATTCGATACTTGCTGGGATTCGAGTCCCACTCTTGGCATGGATGTTCGTAGGCGTTCGGAATCGGCTTTAAGCAGTAGGTCCCGGTCTAATTAGCCAGCGAGGGATAGTTTTTAAAAATTATATGTGTACTCATCATTAGGGTCACGTGGGTAGTAAAGGAAAGGAATAATATAGTTCCAACAATTTTCACTCAATTATGGGAAGTGTAGTAATATCTCGATCGTCAACAGAAAAGTTAATATATAACTAATGTAAACATCTCCGTGTCCACCATGCTAAGATATCTCTTTTCCTGACACCTAAATTTCACGGTTCGCGTTGTTGTAGCGAATGTATAGCCTCGAGATTTTCTAATAGTTGAAAGGAATCTCGCTTAGCTTGTCCGACAATACATTATAGTGACTTTTCGTTCAACATCTACGTCATATGTCTCGAAGTTCACAATTCCCGCAATGACACCTACACTGGTCTGTGCATGATCTCGTGTCATTGAAAATCTGCCTCTTCTAGGCTGATCATTCCACTTCAGATCCCATCGCATTTGTGTCCGCGGGAGATTAGACGGCATATAAACCATCACGCTCGGGAACACAAAAGCCATTCTCGGCTCATTTTATCGACACGAAATCCGACTAGCAAAGAAAGACAAATACAGTTGTTAACCACTAACTTCAACAACCTGGTCGACAATGGCGATAACAAAGTATCATCCTCCGTTTGACAGCCAGCCGATGATGCCGCTCAAGGCCGGCGAGGGTCAAGGGCCCGATTGTATGACCTCACCTGAGGTCCGTTTCCGGCCGCCGGGACGGATGAGTAGTTCGCTTTGGGGTGTCTGGACAATTGTTCGCGTTCTCTATGGATTTTTGCCATGGGTGTGTGTGCGGATGGTTCATTGATACGCCGCTGGGAATGGGTAGGATTCGTGATTACAGTCGTTCTCGCAGAGTTATCTGAGGCTACATCTATTATGATCATTTTCTGTGGGATGATGGCACGAATGGTTACTGCGAACAATGGCAGTAAGCCCCCTTTATTTGAACAGAGGACGAGGAACAGTTTAAATTCCTAAAATTGAATTAATTGTATTCTAGTTACAGAGAAACCTCGCGTGTGCCATATCATCTTATGGTGCATGTTCTGAAAGTCTTTTGACGTTTCCTTTAATCGAGGAAAAAATATAAATGTAAGCGCTGCGTGTATATACCTAAGGTATACATAATACTTCGAATAGTCGTCCTTTTTCACTTTTTTTCAAGCATTTATTGCTTTTATTGCTGAGGTAACTTGACGTCCAAGAAAAATCAGTAACATCGCTTATGAAAATATAAAAGATTATTATCTTCTAATACTGGTCTGATCGGTAACTCTGCTAAAAGCTTTGCATCTCAAAATGTGGACTTGATTTATGACATTATTACTCCCGCATAAAGGGAAATTTAGGCAAGGAAAAATGCAAACTGAAAAAAAAAAACAAAAAAACAAATGTTCTGCCAGACAGTTGTATCCAATGATCACGCCAAAACTGAAAGGGTTCTCATTGAGAGTACTCAGATATTTCTGTCTAGGTTACGCAAATGTTTTCTGAAATTTTGTTGTTCAGGTTCTGGCGAAATTTTAAGTATAAAGATTTTTTAACAAAGAAATGCTAACTTTCTTTAGCAGTTGTACCCGGATCCCTTTTTTTGCAGCATTTTTACCTGACCATTTTCATGTATATTGCAGCTCCTAAATAAAAGATATTATTTTGTTTCCACGAGTAAAAATTGCAGTCTCCTAATTTTTTTACGCAGAAAAAAATATCGAGCTTTAATAACTTGAAAATAAATAACGGCAACATTTAATGGTGTTTTTCAATATGACCTCACTTTTGAGTTCAATGTGCAACGTTTTGGCCACTTTTAAAACACATGAGATCATGTATTGGGGGATTTTCTTCAGCGTCTCTCTTACGGTATTTTCAAGGTTTGCCGAGGAAAAACTTTCTCCCCTTTCTTAGTTCCATTTCAGATATCTTCATGAGTGCAGCATTGGACTATTTTAACGTAATTTAAGCTGACTCAGATTGTGCGCAATTATAATGAGAAAACCTCGTCACCTTGAGTCTACTCTTTGGGATGACAAATTGGCTTTTCTTCTGACCCATGTTTTGAATTTTAAATTAGACCAACGTGGCTGGAAGAAATCGTAAAAATCGTCCTCTTTTCAATGTGAATTTGAGTTTCTCTATGGTAGTTACAGATTTTAGAAATACGCTTTGACTTGATTAATGAGCGATTTATGTTAGTTTACCGAAGGCATGGTGTCCATTGTAACAAAAATCACTAAAATAGACTGACCCTTCCCTACAATCCTTCCCTACTTCCTAGCCATACATTAATTAAGAAGATAAACTTTTTAAATAACGCTGTGCGGATCAGGGTTGCCCAGATACTTTAAGGGGCGTGGGGCAAACTTCTGTTGGGGGTCCCAAGAAAAATAAAAAGGGGAAAGAGACTAAAAAGCACATTCAGATTAAGTTACTCACACTTAAAATTTTATTACACGAATGATTAACATAATTATTATATTTCATTGCACTACCCTCTTGTTATATTCTCTAATAAATATGACTCTTCCATTCACAAAGCTTTTTTGCTATTTTAGTAGTTAGTACTGTCTTCAATTTATTAGAGAGAGAATGTAATTTTATAGCAGATAGGACTAAACAGTTATATTTTTCATTAGAGCTAAATCGCGTATTTTTCAGAAGACTATTTTGGAGTAAGAGAAATCTAATTTATCGAATAATATTTTTAATATTTTTTGGGGCCCCTTTTTTCAGGAGATTATTTTGAATTTTGAAGTACGGTACAAGCTTCAGAATTTTCTTTTGGATGAAATCTAATAAATTAATGTTTTTAATTTTTGGGGGACCCCTCCGTCAGTTAGGTGCCTGGGGCAAAGTGCCCCAGTTGCCCCCCCCTCTCTGGGCGGCCCTGGTGCAGATTACGACAAGAGTGTGCCATACATTGTTTTGTTTCCCTGTGCACCAGATGATTACCGAATGAACCCACAGTACTAATGTAAAGAAATATGGCTGTTTGACGAGATTCAACTGAAAACTGATTTCGACTTAAGACAGAACTTGAACGTTACAATTTTAACTTTAACGTATTTTGAAAACTAATACTTTTGCTTTCCTTATTTATAAATAAAATCTCATATCCACAAGCTTAAACGGTAGGATTCATTTTAAATCCGGTTTCAGCTACCACAATTTCCTCTCTTTTTTTTCTTATCGGATTGTTCGAACCATTCTAATGCCGAGTGCAGAAATTTAAAAAGATGCTCGTACATTCCATTTGAGCGATTCCGGGTCTTTTAGACGCACACTGTATGAATTACTGGAATTTTTTTAGTTGTTGTCTTTGTTGCGGCTTTTATGAAAGAAGCCGTAATGAATTCAAAGGACTAGGATATTGACTCACTCGACGTTCTCTCGAATATATTGTTGACCGGTACCGAGTAAACCCTTGTTTTTCCACGCAAATGTTGAAGGCAATTTAAGGATAAAGGAAGATCATATAGGAGAAATTTTTGATCTACTGAACATTGCTTTTCTTGAAAACCACCTTTATTATGGCCTGAATGTGTTTCGGGCAAATCCTCACATTTTATCATTTATATTGTGATTTCAGACCCCCGTATAAAGAAAACAGATTTTAGGAATTGAAAATGCGGTACTTCACTCCAAAACTTCAGTCTTTGCCGGTGACTTGCGCACATACAGTGTTCCCACCTATATCCGTTACATCCCCCGTAACTTCTAAACGGTGACAGCTTAGGCCATAAAGTTGGTGTCTGGGTATAGTAAAAAGGCTATGCACTACTCGATGAGACAACTTACAACGCCATCTATCGGCAAATTTTGGAATTAGCGTTTTTATCTCAAAAACGGTACGACATACGGGAAAAAAGTTCATTACAAAGTTGTTCAGAAACATCGATTTAGTAAGAAAAGATACATTGCGCACATTAATACTCAAAATAGAATGTAAAAAATGAGCATTTGTTTGAAGTTTGTTGAACATTACTGACACTTGTGTCTCCGTAACACCTGCCATGTTGCCCAATGTGGAGCGAGAAATCCAGTCCAGAGTGCAAATGTGTATAATGGCTAATAGAGAGCATTTTCAGCAACATTTATAAATGATCCTGAAGATAGAGAAGTGTGTCAGTTTCTTTCTTCCACTCTTTATGCCATGAGAATTTTCGATTTGGTTTTGATTTGATTTTTGGCGCAGGGTCCATCACGGGACATATGCGCCGACAATTTTCGAAATCATGACCAAACAAATGTTCATTTTCTACATTCCGTTTTGAGTATTAATGTGAGCAAGGTATCTTTTCTTACTAAATCGATGATGCTGAAGAACTTTGTAATTGACTTTTCTCCCATATCTCGTACTGTTTTTGAGATAAAAATGCTAATTCCAAAATGTGCTGATAGATGGCGTTTTAAGTTGTCTCATCGAGTAGCGCATAGTCTTTTTACTATACCTAGACACCAACTTTATGGCTTAAGCTGTCACCGTTTAGACGTTAAGGCGGGGGGGTGGTGTAACGGATATAGGTGGGAACCCTGTATTTAAAGAAAATTGTCGGTCTGCAGTGTGTTAAATCCGAAACATCTTTTATGTGAAAAAGGTGTGAGTATTTCAAAAGGTATCATTTAGAACAGGGGTACTCAAACTGCGTCCCACCGAGCTTTTATCTGCGGCCCGAAACACTCACACTCATTATCTGGCATGTACTTTTGTAAATAAAATTTTGAAAATTAGCGCATGGGAAAAAAAAATAAAACTGTACAAAAAATGGGCAACCTGCTGCTGACGTTGTTCAAATGAACGCATCTTTGTAAGGCCGTCTGCACACGGAGCAACTCAAAAGAAACTGATAACAGACTCAAATCACAAACCCGTCCGACGGGTTTGTAACCGTGTGCGTCGCTCCATTCAATTACATAGGTTGCGACTCATCACGGGCTGGTTTGTGATTTGAGTCTGTTATCAGTTTCTTTTGAGTTGCTCCGTGTGCAGACGGGCTAAATCATCCAATTCCAAGAGGACATACTATCCGAAGAATGTATATATAGAAATCGGCTAACTGATTCTCACGTTGATGACGTATTGAGAGTAGCATGCAGCTAGTATAAACCTGATTTGTCCGAAATAGTTTAAAGTTTGTCTTAACATAGAGAAAATCACAATCATTTTTAAATAAACGTTTGAAAGCATTTAGGTTTTGAATTTGCCTTATTTCGTTTTGAGGTATAGCGTGCGATGTAGCGTCCCTCGTTACCTAGCAAACATTTGGCCCGGGAAGAATAAAGGTTGAGTATGACTGATTTAGAAGAAAGAAGTCGTGACCTGCCTTGGATCCAGCGACTCTTTCAAAGTGTAGATGAGAGATTAGAAGTAATTGAAGAAAAATTGTGTTTCGTAAAGGAAATTTGCAATCGTAAAGATTTCACTCAAATGATTCCTTATAAAACGTATTAAATTTATTCGTTACATAATTGTATACATTCATAATATAACGCTATATTTTTTACTATGTTTTTATTAACTCGCTTTCTTGTTTGTGTGTTTGTCCAGTACAAATCTTGCAATCGACTTTTAACTAACTTCCCAACTAGCTAGGCATTTGAAACTTTTAGAATAGCTCAGAACACGTTGACAATGCATTCTTTTGATACTTTTAGCCATCTTTAAGCAGAATTGATTAACTTTAAGTCAGTTAATTTTATCTTTAAGAAGATTGGAATTCATTTTCAGTTAATTTTGTTTTGTAGAATGGTGCAGCCATCTATCAGCCGGAACGGGAATGAAAAGTTAAATGCAATTGATTACGTATTTGATACCTCTTTATTACGCATTTTATCATTTTCTTTCAAGTTGATGGGATATTCATCAAAACATTTAAAAAAAGTAATTATTAATACATAGAATTGTCAAGTTTATATGATTCAACAGAAAATTTACAAACATGGTATATAAGAAGTTCTTTTTATCTTGTAATTCTTTTTCTTTCAAACTCTTCTAGATTATATTTGCAATATATAACTTCAATATGTGTCGCGTCAATTTTAAATTTTTTAGCAGCGAGTTCACTTTTATCCAATAGATGCAAACAGGGATTTTACTTAAGGCTGCTATGTACTAAGAAAAAAATCGTATTTCCCTTTTCCTCTTCTTGCAGACTCTTGTGGTGGGAGGAGTCCAGTTGACAGTTCGAGAATTCCACCTCCCTTAGGATTGACATTTTGAGGGATTGCAATGGCTCTCTCTCTATAGGGGGGTTAAGCGCTGCCCCCCCAATTTTTTATTTAAAATATATTTTTGTCAACTATTTACAGCTACATAAATGCTGGTAATCAAATAAAATTGGTATTGTCAGATAGCCTGAACTTTTCTGCAAATCGCTACAGGATTCATTTTGTAAATTTCGTCCACCGGAGGAATTTATGAGCGTTTAAAACACACTATACAAGGTTTTCCCCCGAATAATTTAAATTTTAAAATATTAATTGCATTTTTCTTTAAAATGAAAAATGTATACAAATGTAAAATTTCTTTCCCTATGACGGAGTGCAATTTTATTTTAAAAATCTTTGAATCCAAGTCGGCAATCCGTGGACAAATTTTCTCCATTGGTTAACATTGAGATGAGCGAGTCCAATGGGGTTAGTACATAGCAGCCTTAAAGCTACTTGATTACGTGATGACGAAGAATGATAACTTGCACTATTAAAAGTTGATAAAATGTGGCTCCGATGCACGCATCGTTTCACATTTTTTTCTTACGAATCAAATTGTGTGTTTCGTTTAAAATTAGGATTCGGTCCACAGAATGAGATCCTCTTCATCGCTGTGAGTCTTAGGTTTATCCACTCTTGCAGATAGTTAGCAAAAAATGTTTGTAAACTGTATGTTACTGGTGTTACTTGTGTTTTTTCAGGCATGGGGAGGGAGGGGGGGGGCAGGGTCTGTAGATCATCCAAATGGGGAGGAGGCGAAGCGGCTAGACATAAGGGTCGAGAATCACTAATTTAGAGAGAAAAGGAAAACAAAATTTTATTGAAGATCTACGGCCGTATGGGGCTTTGATGCTCATATGTATGTTCAAGTTTTTTTTAGCCCGAGGTAGCCTAATGGTAGCGCGGTGAGCGTCGGACTGGGGGTGCTCGGTTCGAATCCCGATGGTACAATTAAATACCTTCGTGTCTAGGCCGGATATAGGCACGTTAAATCCACAGACAGGAAAAATTTTCTATGATGTCAGCGACCGTTGGAGAAGGTACGAGCCCACCAGATGTTGTCCCTGGGGGTCCTCGGTCTAAATTGTGGTGGAAGCCTATTCAACTGCAGGGATTCAATCCAAGGCCGTAGTTGCTCTGTCGGGCCCTGTCTGGTGCATTGAAACATTGGATTCTAAGTGCCATAGATCTGAAAATACTAAGAATGAAATTTCAAGCGATATTAAAAAAAAAGTCCCCCCCCCTCTCAAAACTGAATTCAGTGTCATTATTAGCAGTATTGAAGTTAATTATGGTTTGCCATCCAATATATTGTCGCAAAGTGAAAAGATGGCAACTAACTAAACCACTAAAGCAAACGGACTCAGTACTTCAGGTTCAAACCATTCAAATTTATAAAAGATAAATAAAACTGTAAAATTATCATAAAAATGTTTTAAGAAATTTATCCTTGCACACCTAAAAACTGATTTAGGTAATTAATTACTCATTTCCTTTTTTTATAGCCAAGATCATAGTCATCCTTTGGCGTGTGCGTATCTAGAACAGTTTCTAAAGATATTTGTAAAGATTTTAATTAAGTATTCAAATTTGAAAGTAAAAGAAAATGAACGTTACAGTTGTTTTTTTTAGAAATCTAAATTTATTTAAGACTTACAATTTTGAAAAATAACTTTAAAATAAGAATACTGTAAAGTGGAAACGTCTGTTTTCACCGTAAGAAGAAAACTGATATAGCTCGGGATTTAAAGTCAAACTCATTTCTTCATTTATGAATACATTCCATTCCTAAAAATAAGGACTCGACAAATTTAATGTCTTACTGATAGTGAAAACAACTTGCAGGTCACATGTCACCAAGAGGGGGGGATTCGATGAACTGACACTCTCCTGACAAAATCTCTGGGTCATAAATGCCTGTATGTATTTATTGGCTGAATGAACACTTATTTCTCAAACAATGGAAAACTGTTTTTAGGACGTTACTTCCGCATAATTTTCTTAACCGAATATTTCAAGCTTTAGCGCTGTTATTTACAGTTCTCCATAACCGACTCTCGAGATACAAATAAGAATGTTAATAATAAAGAAAAGTAAAATGTCATTGTTGTTTTCGACCTGAAGCTGTCAGAGGGGTCAGCCATAGACTAGCTATTTTTCTCTCTGTTTCTTCCTGCCGTCATTTTCTACTTCACTCTCTCTGTTTCGCGTAGGTTCTCTTTTAAATTAAACGAAGGGGCTGTAGTACAAGTTTTGAATGAATAGATTTAGGTAATGGACTTTCAATATGGTTATTAGAATGGTGTAAATGGTTATTGGAATGGTCGATGGAGGAATACAGTATTGTGTTGAGGTGAGGACCACTCAACTGTCATTTATGTTAGAAAAATAGGATGCACCATTCCATCTGCTGCAAAACAGGTGAGCCTGTGGTAAGTAAATGTGCTTCATATTATATAAACAGAACACGACTGGAAGCCAAAATCTGCTTTTAATGAGTTAACATCGGTTGATACAACTCTCGTATTCGTACGTTATCAGCAAAAAAAAGTGAATACGGATCCGACCATATGATGCCCCTACGCTGCTGTATGGTCTGTTATCTTTGGCCACTGGATGCCAGAATGTTCGTTGATAAAGTGATCAAAGGATTTCTGTAGCGCAGCCCGATCCAACTTGTAACACTATTTGACCGTTAGCGCGTCTATTTGATGAACCTTAGAGAATATTCATCGACTACCATGTACAATTTCAGCTTTTAAGACAAATGTAATCGCTCAACTTCGCGCCAACTATGATGCTCCGATGGAAATCACAGTGATACTCTCTTAATTTCATTAGAAATTGTATAAATTACAGCGAGCCACCGTTTCCCTTTACACAAACGCTACTATAAATTTTGGTTTGGTCTGGAGCTCTACGGTTTTTGCTACACGAGGGCTAATTACACCGGGACCTACCGTTTAAAGCCGATTCCGAACGGCTACAAACATCAATGCCAACAGGGGGACTCGAACCCACAGGATCTGAACCGAATGCCAGTGCCCTAGTCATTCAGCCCATTCGTTATTGCAACTGTGTAGAGGCTGCTTTGCAACTTTCTATAACGTAACCCGCTACAGTTTATTGCTTGTTTTTCTCCTCAAAAATTCTTGCGATGTCCCCCTTTACCTGCCATCCTTTGTAGGTAATATAATGAGACGAAATCAGTGATTTAAGCGTCTTACTTGCCCAGGTTGGAGTTTTGCATTCATTTTCAGGGCATGTTCGTAACTCATGAAATGTTTTGTGACCTTACTTGTAATTCAGTAGCATTTAATTAAACGTCCTTCTCAGAATTATAATTGAACGCGCATTTACACACCTCGCTGCAAATCCGCTAGCGATAAACCTATATTTATTGGCATGGCAAACATTTTCCTAAACAAAAGAAAACTACTTACCTAATTCATTTCCGCATTTTTTTTTTCTGCCTCTTCGAGAGAGGCAGAATTTGCGACCCTCATCGATGCTATTTCCGGCAGGTACGTGTTTCCGACAATGAAAAACACTCCGGGTCTAAAATGTCATTGTTATCTGTTTGACCCAGCGGCCAAGGGTCATACGATACAGATATTTTTTCTTCCTCTTCATTTATATCCGTCATTATTTTCATTTCACTTTTTTTTATTCGGGCTGTCTTTTCAGATGAGCGCCAAATGATACGCCAAAGAAAAATGTTTATTTAACGGTCCAAGGAGTCACCTCTAGGGAGGAGAAAAAAAGGTTTTTGTAAGATGCTTTAAGAAAGAGAAGCTCGCTTAATGATTCACCTCGGCTTCATTCGATTCATGCAGCCGATCATAAAATTAAGATCCGCGTTATATTACGATAATCTCATTTATTTCCGGTATTTTTTTATGGCTGGTGGTAAAAGTAAAGTGAATTAATTGAATTTGGTTACTCTGTTCCTATTTTAAGCCCTTTCGTAATGTTATGTATGCACATAATACTTATTAAATAAACAGTTTCGGTGGGAAGAGATCGCGTCGTGGAACATGGGTATAAAATAATGAATAACAAAAATCTAATTATATATGTGCTTTTTTACTTAAAAAATATTTTTAAAAAATATTCATGGAAAAATGATGAGTGCAAAAGCACTAGAGATAGAACACAACCTTTTATACACAACTTTTTACACAACTTCCTTCTAAAATGTTGACAATATCATTATTAAATTTTCTTTAATTCCCTTACTCTGATAACTGCTGCGAATGCATTAGAAAAGTGTGCATGCACTTTAATTTTAAATGTTTCCCCGAAGACAGTTCATTCCAAGGAATTTCTGCAATATTTTATGAACAAGTAATTACGCAAGACTTTATTTATTTAGCTACATTGTGGATCTGGAACTCGGACATGTAAATTCTCGAAAGTCCCATATTTTAACCTTTACCTTACAGTGCCCATTGTTCTCCCTCTTTAGGACGAGAAATTTCATACCCCCTTTGTAAGAACGGCCATTAAGGGGGTTATATATATATATATATATATATATATATATATATATATATATATATATATATATATATTCATTCTTGGATCCGTATTCTTGGGATACATGCTATCCCACCCCGTAAGGAAAAGGTTAATATAAATAATTACAAGATAAAAAGAACTTTTTATATACCATGTATTTAAATTTTCTGTTGAATCATACAAACATGACAATTCTGTGTATTAATAAATACTTAAAAATTTTTTTTTGATGAATTATCCCATCAACTTGAAAGAAAATGAAGTTAATTGGAAGTTAACTTGCATTTAATTTTTGTTCCCGTTTCGGTCGATAGATGGCTGCACCAGTCTACAAAACAAAACTAACTGAAAATAGTTGAAAATTAATTTAATTCTTCTTAAAGATGGCTAAAAGTATTAAAAAAATGCATTGTCATCGTGTTCTGAGCTATTCTAAAAGTTTCAAATGTCTAGCTAGTCGGGAAGTTAGTTAAAAATCGATTGCAAGATTTGTAGGGGACAAACACACAAACAAACAAGAAAGCAAGTTAATAAAAACATGGTAAAAATAGCAGAGCTTTCCGCATTTTGAAAAAAATTGGTAATCGCCAGATAGAACAAATAAGATTAAAAGCTTCTTAAATCCACAATAATAGTATGAGCGGTGAATAATTTCTCTCTAACTACTCTAATACTTCGTCTTGCCTTTGGAGCGTTAAATGCGTTTGTATCCTGGAGAACTAAACTTTAGAGCAGCCGGAACGACTTACATTCTTAAAATTATCGCATACTTGTAAACTGCATCTCTGACTTATTAAAGCTTGTTTCTCAAAACTTATATCCCGTTAAAAATGGACCTAATTTTGTGAAAAATATCGTTTAAAAATTTTTAAAAAGAAAACTATTTTGTATTATTCCTGTTATCGCTTTCAAAATTTCCTACATTTTAGTCAAAGAAGGTTGTTAAAAAATACTTCAAAAGTTACTTCGTATCTAAGAACACTATTAGTTTTGATGCATTCTCTTTCCCATGTCACTGATGTTCAGAAAAATAAAAGATTTAATTAGCTACAGGCAGCAACATGATCTGTGGGTCGATGACCGCTGTCGACTTAGGCACTCTCTCAATAGGTGCATTATATAGCAAGGACTAAAGGGAATCCTTATTCTTATACTGTTTTTTCCAACACGGCCGTTACTTTGTCCCAAAAACATTGACCCATTCACAGCGAGATGACTACTTTATTATGGGAGCACCCTGTAGGTAAGCCAACACTGCTCCCTATGAGTAGACAGCACGAATGAATGCGTTCATGCCGCATCCGGGATTCGAATCCGAGCCCACACCGGCGAAACAATGAGACGCCAACCTCTATAGAATGTGGGTGGTTATACCTGGATGTACGCGAATTTCAAACACAGTCATGAGATGCATCATATTAAGAAACACACAGATAATACGCACATTATTACGACGAGAGCATATGGTAATTAACATTATTGACACACAGTTCATTTCTCTATTTTGTAGCACGGAATTTACTGTAACGAGTAGCGAGCAAAATTTTATGACCTAATTTAAGCAGTAACTATCATTAGACACTGACATCAGAACCCTGCTTCGGCACCAGTGATCTTAAGATTGTGTTTTTAATGATAACGCATCGTCTGTGAAAGGCTGTCGCTGTGAAAATGTCGCTGAGTATGGTAAATAATGGAGCCATCTTTATTTCTATGGCAATTTTTATTCTTGTTCTCATTTATGCTCCCGTTTCGATTTATAGATAAGATAGACATAAATGACAAATTCAGGGAGCTGTGTGTTTTATTGGTTCGACTCGTCTTTCTAGGTGTTATGACTCTAACCAACTTCCGCTGGATGATAGTCAAAAGGCTAGGGCACTGACATTCATCTACCAGAGTCTGTGCTCAAGTAACACAAGACTGTTTGGAAATTGTTTGGCAACCGCTTTTAGCATAGTTTAGCAACAGTTGGATTTGCGCTTTGGGGTTATGTTGAAACAACGGTTGGCTGTTAGTTGGCACAACCGTTAGGAGAGCAGTTCAACTCTCATTTGCAGTTGGAACAACAACTTTTTACAATTGTTGACCCAGCATAAACATTTTGCAGTTGGCCCCTATTTGTTTCTGGAAGTTCTGCCAACGGTAACCATTCCCCAACGATGGAACGAAAATTTGCTTTTGGACCAACGATGTGTGTTACTTGGGTGGTTTCGAAATCCACTGTACGCATGAATGTTGTAGCGTTTGAATGTTTTGAATCGATCCAAATGTAGGTCCCGGTACAATGATCCCTCATGCAGCAAGTGTTGACAATTACGCTGTCAACCAATTAACTAACTTTCTGGGTAATACACCAGCTTAACTAGTTTGTTTCTCTCTTTCACAAAATAGTTCCCCTTAGGAAACGATTAAGTCTTCTGACACAGCTGTCGGAGCTTTCATTTTCATACTGACGTCGCGATTACTGTCCTCGGAATCAATATAACTGTCGCTTTAAGCGAATTTTGGGATCTAACTGGCTTAAGATATTACAGGCTTGAGATATCATTTTTTTCAAGAGCAAAGGAGTTCTCTGAAGCTTCACTGACTTTGAATTTTAAGGAATCGATTGCATGATTGGTCAAGAGTCATTTGAATTTCAGTTGTTGATTCATTTTTACCGCAATTTACTCGGGTTTTTCCTCTCACAGTATTTACATGCCCTTGTTCAGAAAACTAAATTCATGAAACCCCCTTGTGGGTCAAAATTAGGTATAAGAGCGATCCGGGGTCTGGTTTTTGAACTTTTTGTCTGAAACGCCTAAGGTTTTTTTTCGGTCTAATACGGAGGCACTTTGTCGTGGGACATTCGCCTTTTGTTATTCACCTCAATTTACTAGTTTATTATGGGAGCACCATTTAGGTGAGCCAGCAGTGCTGCCTATGAGGGAGACGACACGGAAACGACCAAGCCTTATTCGAGATTTGAACCCAAGCCCACTGCGTAGCAGCTTAGAACGCTAACCACTACATCATGTGGGCGAAAGCCTAAGAATATAACTGAACACGAAATGCATGCACTCAGCGATCTCTCTTTTTCTTCTTTTTTACTTTTCGAAGTATTTTACGGACGTGTACTTCGTGGTTTCAAACAATTATTACTACACGCCTTTCTTGTCGTGTCTCAACATGTTCTAAAGTGCCCCTCTGCGTTTTCCCCTGAAAGAAAAATACTGTAAATTATGCGTCATGTCCGAACATCTTGGAAATGAACATTGAATTTGAGCCCTTTAAACGCAATTTGCAATAAGTATATTATATCCCACTGAACACGTATCAAAGAGCTGTCAGTCTATCCACGTCATTTGTGTACGTAATCGAGTTATTATCGCCACTTCTTGTCACTTTACCACGCGCTCGCTGACTTCCGTTATCCTACCTGCATGTATAAAGAGAAATAAATGCAGTAAAAGTATTTCCTGATCGTGATTCAATTTGATTTATTGTTTGTTTTTGTTTAGCAGCGATCGCTCTAGAGGTCAATATTCACGCGCGGCCCGCAGGGAAGTGTGGGTAGAGGCTGACGTCACGACACGATCGGACGCGCTAATTGGTCGGGGCGCCATCTTGATTCCGGTTTATAAATTACCCGCAGATGAGGATGAAGATAAGGGCTAAATGTGCGCTTTGTTTCCTATATTGTTGTTCTCAACACTTCTAATCGAAAAAAAATTAACAATCGGACTTCTTTTTCTTTCGTGCGACACTTATATACTAATTTGCGTACATACATGTAATAGAAAGACGCCTCCTACGCTCAAGCGTATGTCATTTCATATTCGCAGTTTACATTATAAATAGCTATAAAATTCCATCCTTAAAGTTTCCTATTCTCACAACAATGTCAATTGAAGCAAAAAAACTAGTTTAAAGTGGTCGAGACAGTATCCATTTGATATGTTGAATTCTGGAACACATAGATATTCGCCGAGGGCCCCTAGGTAGCCTTGTGATAGCGCGTTGACTTGGAACTGGGGGTGCGGAGTTCGAATCCCCTCGACTCCATTAATTATCTTCGTGTCTAGGCCAGATATGGATACGTTAAATCCGTACACAGGAAAGTCCTATGTGGTCAGAGAGGGTATGATCCCCCCAGGTGTTGCCCCAGGGAATGCTTGGTCAAAATTGAGGTGGCACCAGAGGGTGGTGTTTGTTCACCTATACGATGCCCCCGTTGAAAGAAACCAACGATACTCGCGTATTAAGTGCAAATGTCTTATTGGACAAGTGACCCGCATTAGCAAACGGAAGCATATTCGCCGAGACCAACAACATTCTCCTTGACCACCAAAGACCGCCATGGTATCACCCACTTCCTTCATTTCGGCCCAGCAGTGCCGTCAGCTTTACATTTTCGACTGACATCTGCCACAGTTGATTTCGTGATGTTCAGATCAGCAATCAAACATACAGACAGTTTGCTTGAGTAGCATCCTATGACCATACCTCTGTGGAAATCCTTAATTTCGCCGTTGCTCGCGCCATAACAGATTCCTTTAAAATTTTAATTTTTTTGTCACATCACTTTACATAAAACACCTGGTAAGCACTATACATCTTCATTTGCATTGGCGAGTTTTCCTAGATTTGCATATTCGGAGGTGTCCGATTGTTTCCTTCAATATTTATATATACAGAGGCTGTTCACACATTTTTTAGACGTTGTATATTGTATTCACAAAACTAAATTACATAAAATTCTTGTGTTTTAAATGTTCTATTTGACATACCTTATTCTGAACTATCTTTTGACACCGCAATTTCCAGGATTGCCTTTTGAAGTGTCAGAAGAGGTATTCTATCCCATTCCTCCTGAACAGCTTTCCAGAGTCCTGTAAGGGTTTTGGGACGACGTTTGGATAATGCAGATTTTAAAAGTCCGAAAGCACAAAAATCCATAGGTAATACATCGGGAGATTTTGTAGGGATATCAGTGAAGGGTATGGCCTTGATACCAGTTTTTTGTTCCATTTCTTTTAGGAAATTCACAGTGGATTTTGATGTGTGACTGCTAGCTTTGTCCTGATTCAGTCTCACAGATTGATGGCACTGTGGGTAAAGCGATGGTATTTCATTCAGAAAAATTGGCGATACAATAAGTTCCTGATAGTATTTGGAGTTAATCTTGACATTTTTTTTCACTCTCTTTATTTTTAACTTGCCATTATAAGAAAAACCAGCAACAATCATGAATCCCTTAGAAAAACTTTCTTTCGATTCTTTGAACCATGTACTTAAATTTTGTTCTCCCCTTTTATGATAATAAATGGCTCTTTTTTTGTTGCAATAATTTAAATACACCCATGATTCATCTATTGTGACAATTGTTTTCCATTTTTCTTTGGATAAGTGTTTCTCATATAGAATTCTGCAGCGTGTCCTGCGTTCAGCGATATGATTTGGAAGAAGACCTTGC
This sequence comes from Dolomedes plantarius, assembly GCA_907164885.2. NCBI lineage: Eukaryota > Metazoa > Arthropoda > Arachnida > Araneae > Dolomedidae > Dolomedes > Dolomedes plantarius. Next base: position 100,634,575 of record OU015498.1, on the reverse strand, counting down.
ACATAGCGTTTTTTCGCTTTCTTAAGATTTAAATCAACGTTTATCATTTTGTTTACAGTGGACACCGAGCATTTAAATGATTTTGCAACTGTCCTTTCACTAGGGGGATTTTCTTTTAACATTAAACAACGTACCTTTGCAATAGTCGAAGATGTCCGTTTTTTCCTTGGATACTTGTTTGGAATTTTTGTCCCACTTGAGGCTCCAATTTGACTTTTTTTCCTTTCTTGTTGACGATATTACCTATCGACGCTTTAGATATCACAAAACCATGACTCTCACATCGTTTTTGGATAACGGAGTATGCATATTTCTTTTCGGAAAGAGCATAAATGTAGCCTTCGAACCACTGCTTTGTTAAAAACACCATTTTGAATAAAAACAAAACTTTCAAGCAACAAACGATAATTTTGGCTTTTAAAAACATAGTACAATTGCAATTATTTCTTTTGCAGCAAACGATTTTTTATTACCCCTTACCAAAATCGTCTAAAAAATGTGCGAACAGCCTCTGTATATATATATATATATGTATGTACTCATCTATATATATATATTATAGTTTTGTGGGCAGCAAGCATTTTTGGCCAGTATACTGGCACTGTAGTTTTTATAAACGCAGGTAAAATTTATGGTGAAAAAAGGGATGTTACGAATTTGAACCATACTTTTTCAATTCTTCGTTAATGTCGAAGACTAAATTTGAACTACAATTTTAAAAGGAATTTCCTGTTATGGGAAATTATTTTATAAATTAGTTAAAAAAATTAAAAACAAAGCAGTTGCTTAATCGATTTCAAAATTCAGTTTCGCCCCATGTAATTAGGAGTGTTTTAAAAAACACTATAAGAAGGTAATATATATGTAAGCCAAAGATTCATTTTCTGGAACGCTCACCCCTAGTAATACGTCATAAAACGGTCAGGCGAACTGTCTGATAGATAAATACCAAATATGACAGGAATTTTGCGACATAAATGAATATTCCACAGAGAGAAAATGGATTTTATAAATTGAGCTTCCAAATTATTAAATTTTTTTGTACTTTGACTGTACGAATTAATGGCTCAAAGGATAGTCACCATACAGTTACCAAGTAATCCGACGTGGGGTTAAAAGCTTCGTCATGGGGAGATGGCATATGGGAAGAATTTAAAGTTTCCTTCAAACATACAGTTTTATTGTAACCGTTTTCCGACTCTAAAATATGTAATTTAATTAATTTTTTTATCTGTCGGAGAATATGTTGGATAACCATAAAAAAGAATAAAACATACCTTATAAATCCTAGTGATACTAATGCAACGGTTTTTGATGTCTTCAATTATGTTTTTTGTTTCTGTTTATTTTCGAACCCTTTTTCTCTAAAGAAACGTAAGACTAGTTTGAATGGATTGGCTCTTGTACAGTTCTCGGAGATTATTCAAAAAAGTAAAAGGACACAGAAAACTTCAAAAATACGGTTTTTTTTCTGTGAAAGATTTCAAGTATAAAGTTCTTGACATAGTGGATGGACCCTGACTTAGATAGGATTTCTGGACTGTTGGATTAAGTTCTTCAATTCAGAATTTGTCTTTAATATTTGATGCTGACAGGAAATTTTCTAACTGCCCATTAAAATATCATGCAGAAAATGTATTTTTACCATGTTTTTATTAACTTGCTTTCTTGTGTGTTTTTGTGTATGTACTTGATTTGTACTTGACAAAAGTACTAGATTGCAAGATCGAAAAGTTAAAAATAGATTGCAAGGTTTGTACTTGACAAAAATACAAATCTTGCAATCTATTTTTAACTAACTTCCCGACTAGATAGACATTTGAAACTTTTAGAATAGCTCAGGACACGACGACAATGCATTTTTTATACTTTTAGCCATCTTTAAGCAGAATTAAATTAATTTTCAGTTATTTTCAGTTAATTTTGTTTTGTAGACTGGTGCAGCCATCTATTGGCCGGAACGGGAACGAAAAGTTAAATGCAAGTTAACTTCCAATTAACTTCATTTTCTTTCAAGTTGATGGGATAATTCATCAAAAAAATTTTTAAAAAGTATTTATTAATACATAGAAATGTCAAGTTTATATGATTCAACAGAAAATTTAAAAACATGGTATATAAAAAGTTCTTTTTATCTTGTAATTAATAATTTATTACGGCGTGAAGTATTGGAGAATGAAGAATAGCTACTTCATAGACAGAAATTGTGAGAAGACTAGTTGAAATAAATACAAAGTGTTTAGAAAATATTATTCATTGGGAATAGAAACAAATTTGCTGAACCATCCGAGACTGCAAGGAAATTTTATTCCTTTATAAAGTCTAACGAGTGGTAAAATTATTTTAATGCTAGACAAAAGGAGATGGACAAAATATAGATTAAATAAAGGAAAGGATAACAGTATTTGAAATCTTAATCAAGTTTGAAGATCTTAACAGCTGATATGTTTTCATTAATAAAAAAAATAGTGCAATGACATAAGTTTTGTTGCTATTTGTTTTCTGGTCCTTTAAAATAATTTGAAAGTCATCAATAAACACAAATTAAGGCATATAATGCATTATTACCACATACATTTGCGAAACACTCCTTAATTTTGCATTCCAGTTATTCTAAAGTATGAGCCATATATGTTTTTTTCAGGGGAAACTACGGGTTTATCTAAATATTTGCTATTCCGAATTGTCCCAACTGTCTACACTCAGAATGTTTAAAAGAACAGAATAATCTTAAAGGCTAGTCATCAAAATTACGGAAGCTTGCCTTTTGGGTGTTCATGTTTTCTTATTTTACATCAGGGCATAGACGGTTTTAGGTCATTAACAATCTAAAGCGTCCCTTTCTGTTTGTCTATAACACCCGCAGTAAATAAAATAACAACGGAAAATCGAGGAAAACCCATAATGGGCTTTTTAGGGGGGAAAACTTTAATGTGTAATAAAATGTATCATTCTGTTCATGGCTGATGTGGGAAAATGGATCCAATAAAAGAATTGGAAGGGAAAAAGCTATTACGTGCAATAAAATGTACATTTCTGAACAGTTCTTATCCAACGGGAAAAAAGTATTCAATAAAAAAAGGAGGGTGGAAATTTTTTAAAAAATCCATCAGGATATTGTATATAGCAAATGCTATCTGTAAATACGGTAATATCTTTTTGCAAAAAATTAGCCAGTTAGTATAGGGGGCATATTTGTATCTTTAGACTTCCAACTGAAATATTTTAGTCTCTTTTTCTCAAAAGTTACGAATCTGACTATATTTTCGCAATAAAGTATACGGTAGTATAAAAAAAACTTGTCGCGAAAAGTTTAGAGCACATTGAAAGTTTTTATTTGAAAGTCAGGTAGGAATTTGCATCTGTATGTTGGACTTAATTTTTGCATTTTTTCCCTATATTTTATGTTGTAGTACTTACAATTGATACTACAATACAATTAAAATTAACATTACATTTTTTCTTAATAATAATTTATTGTATCAAAGATTGGATTGATTTCTCTTGATTTGTATCTAATGTCTTTCTTTTTTCAATTTCGCATTACTTGCTTTTGTACAGTTATACTGTTATCATAATTTTGTATGCTAAATGTGATATAGACTAAAATAAAACTTATTTTTTTATGTGTACTTGCGTCACATTTATAATTTTATGAGAATGACAACCGAAAGTTTTAATCTTTTAATTTTTGAAATCACAGAACATACTTTTCATGCAGACCTTCCTGTTCCATACTACAGAACTCGACCAAATATGGCGACTTGGCGAGTTCAGTCTCTCTCAAATGAAAAAACGTTCATAATCGAATTTTTGTTCTCAAAACTCACGAATTCATTAAGTGGGATTACACGGACGACTTATCAGTGATCGGCATTTACCCTTCCCTCGTAAACAATGACGCATTAATTTTTGTCAAAATTAATAATGGATGACCTCGCGATTCGGCACGTAGGCCCATGAGATGCCGTTCAACGATTTTAATGATATCTAATTTTTAAAGGTAATTAAATCATTAATGACTGGAAACAGCTGGTTGTGCATTCATTTGGGCTGATGTTTTTCGGCCGAGTTAATATTGATCATGCAAACGTGTGGGCGTTGCTGTTTCGTAATTCTCCCTTACATTTATGATATTTAGGACATTTTCTTCTTCCACTGTTCTTCATTCATCTTTCAACTAGCCTCTGGCATAGATATCTACCATACCATCGACATTTATTGTTATTTGCCGGGTTCAGCAATGTATTCTTTAACAAGCTATCTCTGATCATATTTTATTCTATTAGAATCATAAAGGGCTGTTATCTGAATTAGGTTCGTTTACAGTTCTGGGGGCCTTAAATGTAGGATGAAAGGAATATGTGTTACGATAAAATTTTGTACGCTCTTGTCACTTATTCCCCCTGGCCGGTATCCAGACCAGGTCCATATAGGCTTGCAAATTGATGACACCACAAGGGTCGGAGTCCGGCTTTAGCCAGGTGCCACCTCAATTTTGACCGAGAATCCCCACGGGTGACATCTGGAAGGATCGTACCTTCTCTCACCCTTTCTGACCTCATAGAGAGACTTTCCGGTGTACGTGTTTAATGTGCCCATGTCCGGCCTAGACACGAAGGTATTTAATGGAACTTGAAGGGATTCGAACCGAATTACACTGCGTCAAATTTACGTATTTTGTCTTAAAGTATTATATAATATATCATGCAATTAAAGTTCTATTGTACGTACTATTAAACACATAGCTGTGATACATGATTCAATATGCATTAATCAATACATAAACACAAATCCTATTTTATATAAAAGATGTCATCGTGTATATGCTTTCAGCTTTATCAAAATACACTTAACCTGAATGAAATATTTTCGTATCCGGTGACATAGGGTTATTTGACTATTTTTAAAAACCTTTGCAAGTTGGTAAATTAAAATAAACTATCACATAAGCCTCAGAAATCGCATCGTTGCTTGCCCATTCTCTGGATATTTGAAAGAGGCATATTTTTACTGTACCCTCATTTTGCCTTAATTCGAGAGTCCACTACACTGAGTATTTTTTTCTTCAGCACTTTGTACCAGAACTACAGAAAAACCATTTTTGCTTCTTTTTAGCCTAAATGACTAAAAATTCCATTTTTTCTCATTATCCGTGTTCACTAAACTGTGGCCACTAATTAATATTTAATTTATCAACCCTTTGATCCGATAACTATCTGAACCAGCCAGATGAAATAATTAATGCAAAGTAAAACATGCAATAATGTAAATGATGTAAAAATTATCAATAGTATTACAGCATTACTGCTGATAATTAATGTATGTGTGTGTATATAAACAATAGATATAAGCTATATAAACACGTAAAAGAAGTTTAGAAGAAGAAAAATTTTTTAGGGATAGATAAATATTTTAGGATGTGATTAATGAAAAGCAGGGGTTTTGCACCTTTTTGTGCATAGATCTATCTTGACCTTTGATGCCATTTCATCTATTCAAGGAACAAATTAGCAAACCCCTTCCCCATCCGCGGTAATTTTCCATCGTTAAGTATCCATTGTGTTAGATATAGATTTAAAATTTCAAATAAAAATAAAAGTTAATTTGCTTTACATGATAAATTTTTTTCATAAATATAAGTCCAACTGCATATAATGCTTATTAAATAGCCCGATTTCGCATAAGGTTTTGGCAGAAAAATCGAACCACCACCCCGAGTTCTCGATCTGGGAAATGCTGACCTAAACTACATCTCCAAAGTAAACCATCGCTAAATGATTACGCTATTCAAATTGGATGGGGCGTTCACTCCTTTGGAGAGATGTAGAGAAAAGAAGTTGTCGACTTAATTTAAGACCTGTTGCTTTATTTGAATGTATTTTCATTTGTGGGTAACGGAATTTGTCGCATTTCTGACATACCTGTTTGTCTTTCTTGCATCGAGAGAGGTGATTCGTGCATCGTCTTGGCACACAGAGAGCAACGGATTTGCCCACGTCCTCACTAAGGTGGCCATACACGTGCATGAAATCCTCAAGGAAAAAATCTGCACAGGATTTCCTTGAGAATTTACCCAACTGAACTCTCGCGCGCACACGTGGAACACACGACCACACACGTGAAATGTTTTCCAATTGGGATTTTGGGGACTGTACAGTCCGCCATCGGTCTCAAGGCTTATGCCCCCTGGCTTCGTCCCTACACACGACGGTGAAATTCTCAAGGGTTGGACTTCACAGTCAAAAACCGCAAGGATTTCCTCTACGTGAATGGATACCTTTGCAGGAAATCGTTCTGTCGATCCAAACGGATCGATAGTTTCCAGTTTATGAACCCAGGTTCAGATTGAGCTCAAAGCTCAGTATTCGCCCGACGGCGTCGTACCGATAGCCAAATCTATAGATGATAGTGCTAAAATTTAAAGTAGGTAGGTAGGTACGTAGGTTGATTCAGAACGCAGCAGTCAACTTTTACTACAAGAGGGCTAACTAGACCAGAACCAATTCCGAACGGCTACAAACATCCATGCCTGCAGTGGCACTAAAATCCACAGACTCGGGTACGGAATGCCAGAGTCTTGGCCATTCTGCCGTCCCCCGAAACCAAAAATTTAAAGTATTATATTTGTCGAACGGATAGGTAGAAGTACAAAAGGAAAGGCAAAGGACTTCGCATATCCTAACTATTCTTGCGAATTGTTTAAAAAATATATTAACTTCCTCGAAACAAATCTTCGTGCCTCTCGGTCTAAATTCAGCTTCCTTGGCTACTGTTGGACACAGTAAGGGACACATGAGGGGAGTCGGAGGGTGAATCCCCATTAAAGAAAAATTGCATATTTCAGTAAGATAGAAATAGGACATTGTTCCCTGTCAGTGAGTGTGCACACAATGATACCGAAACCAAAGTCTGCGTGACTATATTGAAATCTTAATCATTCATTCGTATTATTCGATGTAAAAGCGATGAGGAAAACGTTAATATCCGAGGAGAAAGAATTAAAAAAATTGTGACTCCAGTGATTAACTTTTAATTCTTTGTATCTTTAGCTTAAATATCAACTTATCTTCTAAAGTATCTATTTCCGATTCGCTGCATGAATTTTTCCCATTCCAACGTTTCATAGCGTTATTGGGTCGCGTCCGAATAGTGTTCTCGGCGTTAAAACATTTATTCCGCTCGGGTATTAATTTTTAATCCGTGGATTTTGTATATTTCCGAAGGGCAGATGATCCCAATCTGCCCACTTGTTCCCATGACGACCAGCAAACGATTACTGACCTATCTATCTTAGAGTATTAACAATTGTAACCTTGTTCTTCGTAACATGGAACAGTTTATTCTTTTTCTTTTGTGATACACATTTAGACCATTTTCTAAAGTACTTTCAGACATATTTTATGTAATTAATCGGTCGGAAAAAAGTGTGACCTAGTTTTTTCGCGAATAATAAAATGTTGTGCATTAGGCGTGTTGCTTTGTAATGAGACGTATTAGACTGATATTCTGTTTGTTTTCTTTATCTGTGTGTAAGGGGTGGCAACGGGATTGCGTAATTATAGAATGAGGTTCTGAAGAAAATGTAAAACAATACCAGACGACAAGTAAAGCTCAAAATGATGCTGCGGTAGAATATAAATGCGTGTTTTGACCTAATAGAACATATTTAGAGGCGTTTTAGGAACGCCTCGTATTCATACAAACGTAAAGATTGTTTGGGTAATCGTTACTTTTGACTTTTGTTCATTCTTGAGTTGTAATTGTTTGCTAAATTTAGGAGATGACAACGAAGGCTATTCAGAATTTGAGCGAAGAATGCATTTCTTGTCCCATGAATCGGGGATAATTGCTAGAAACAGCTGGCTTTAATTGGGCTAAGAAACAAACAATGACAGGTTTTCGACATCGTCCGAGAAAAGTTGACAGAAGAAATTTCGAAAAATGGCGGGAACGCACACACCCTTATGTATACACTCAAACAAATACTTTGGTTACAGTTATTACTTGTATTTATTAGTTTTCAGTTAAAATATGCTACAGAGTGTTTTGATATACCTGTAAAAATTAGACTTTTGAGGATCAAGGAATACGGGATGCAAAGAATCTACCATGGAGTTTTGATACATTTTAATCGAGGATTGTCTCGTAGTCTATAATCATAGATGGTTTAAACGTCATGACCACCCAAACGATTTTCGAATATACAAGTTTTATATGTTTATATTTCGTATAGACACAAGAACTTTGGATTACTGCCCCGGGAAACTAACCGCTACTGCAGTTTCACAAATAAAACTTTAACATTTGAAACACTAATAATAGTAAAAGTATTAACATATTTTTGTATTGATTGCCAATTTACAATAAAGTTATGCTTAATTTCGCGGGACTCTTTAAAACAGTTTGTTGTAGATGAATTTATCTGAATATTTGATATCAGAGTTTATACATACATACATACATACATATATAATATAATATACACGCAGCAGGTACTTTATACTGAGAACTGTGAGCCATACACACTCGAATTCGTTGACCATTTTATTATGGAAGCACTGTATAGGTGAGCTGACACAACTCCCTACGAGGAGACAGCACGGGATTGCCTATTCCTAATCCGGTATTCGAACCTGATCCTGTTTTGACGAAGATCGAGACGCTAACACAGTATACGATGTGGGCGGCTTTATACATACACACACATACGTGTGTACGCAATGTTTTGAAAGCCAACGTTTTCTTTTTTAAGTGGAAACGAAATCACGTTTTTGACGAAATTATTGGACTTTGACGCCGAGTGAGCCCAAAATGTCCATAGGTAAGTACTTTTCTTATATCAAGTATATATTTATGGGTACCGAGTGGAGTCATAGAGTTTTTCAATCTCTTTGTCGTTTAAACATGGTTTTGTCCTTCCTCTCTGCATCTTCGTTGTTCCGAGTCTTTGATAAATTTGTTTCTGTGATGCAGGGGTCCCCAACCCTATGCCCGCGGGCATCATGGCGCCCGCAGATCGTTTTACGTGTGCCCACCGCTGTGCGACCGCGATAAAAATATTTCAGTTTTCAATAAAATGCTATGTAAAAGTTTTCTTATTTTTAAATGATTAACCACACAAAAGTAGAAATGGCTTTTTCTATAAAGAATTTTCATACTTTGTAGATTGTGTATGCATTATTTAGTAATCATTTATTTTACACAAGAATATTAACAATACTTTCTTTTATGTTTAATTATATTTCTGGAATTATATTTTTTTTGTATATTATGTGTATGTATTATTAACTATGTCCAACTATAAATTCCCCTTGAAAAAATAAATGGTACCCGCCCTCCGACCGGTATTCTAGAATGTGCTCTTAGACCGTCTGCACACGGAGCAACTCAAAACAAACTGATAACCGACTCCAATCACAAACCAGCCCGTGACCAACCCGTCGGACGGGTTTGTAACCAGTTGCGCCGTGTGCGTGACTCCATTCAAATACATAGGTTACGACTCATCACGGACTGGTTTGTGATTGGAGTCGGTTATCAGTTTGTTTTGAGTTGCTCCGTGTGCAGACGGCCTTAGGTACAAAAAGGTTGGGGACCCCTGCTGTGATGTATTGGATTCATTCATTCTTCTACTCGCATTTTGTGGAATTATTTTTTGGAAGCGTGAAATTTGGAATCATTCATATATAGGCGTGTTTAGACCGAAATATACATAACGTGAGGCGAAGGCGATCTCTAAAGTGTTATAATTAATATCAATGTTGCCTTTTTGACTGTACCTTTTTGACATTATCGTGTAAGGAATGTGATTCCGAAGGGAGTGATCTTGAGGATAAATACACCTTGCCTTTCGGTATTACCTCCAATAACTGAAGTATATTTCAAAGGAAGCGAGTTCTGTTGTTCGTTTTGTCGAAGTTTTTCCTATTTCGTATTCCTTATGTGTGTCTAATGTCTTCTAGGTTAGTGGTTCCCAACCTGGGGTACGCGTACCAGTGCGGGTACGCGGACAAGCAGCTACCGGTAAGCGAATGATTTTACAATTTAAAACAAAAATCTATTAAAATTCTGTATTACGAAAAAAGAAAAGAAATGACTATAATAACTAATAATCCGTACGTTTTAATATTTTAGTTTTGAATTTCTTATCCATTGTTTGTGTTGTAATACTTTATTGGGATTTACCTAATCTCAATAGATGCCGTCTACACCTGAATGTGTTATCTATGACCGCCCCATAAAAATTTGGCTCTCGCCTGCGAATTATAACTGTGTCTATAACTGTGTTTGCGAATTATAACTGTGTCTGAGTTCTTCTAAAAATTGTGTTTTGTGTTTCAAACATCTTTAAATTAATTGCATATTATTAATTAATAGTAATTGTATTATTAATAAATATTAAGAAGCTTTTAAGGTAAGTGTATTAAACTCGGGAGATTTATTTAAAATGATTTTTTATATATCCTAATTTATTTTAATAAATGCTTGGCTACATGTCTCGAATGCATCTCGTATTCGTCTTCAGACCATATACAAATAATCTTATTCGTTGTTAAGAACACTAAAAAATTTACAAAGGGTATGATTAGTCATGGTTATAGTTAAATTACAAAATCTTAAAATTACTTACATGTAGATCACATTACGCCCAATCATAAAACAAATATTTTTCATAAAAGAATTATCCAATTATTACATTTTACAAAAATTATTTTAAATTATATATGTATACCGGGTGTCTTTTTTAAATTGATACATAGGGATTCCAATGTAAGTTTGAAGCGATTAATATAACTGTTGTCAAACAGAATTACTGACAAACAAAATTAGATATGAATTCAGCATTAAAAGGTGACAGTTTTCATGTTTTTGTTTTTTCAAAATCAGTTTCAAATAAAAGAGAATAATTTTTTAAAAAACATATTTTTCAACAAGAAAATTCAAATTTCGGGTCGATTCGCGTAAATAAATTAGGATATATAAAAAATCATTTTTAATAAGTCTCATAAATTTATCCTAATAATGGAAAAACTATCCTACTTTTACGTTTTTTGTAACATTTTATTTACTTATTATTTTTACATCACCTCGATACAATGAAGAGATATTTAGAGCAATCTGGAAGTTCTAATTTCAACCCAAAGGAAAATCAATCACTAGAATTGAGCAAAGACGAAGAACCAGAATTAAAGAAGCAAAAGCGATGAGTCGGTAAAGATGGCTAATTTTA